>JBBMEG010049552.1:0-17080 GCA_037832605.1 Cyclanthera cordifolia
TTACCTTATTGTTGTGCTTAGGGATCCTTACTGAGTTTTGTAACTCACCCTGTCGATTTCTGTGGACTCCACAGGTAATCATGGACTCTACCAGGATGGCTGATCGGAGTGGCTGAGGGGACCATGGACTCGTGTCGTGTCGGGTTTTTCTTACTGTTTTGTCTTACTGCATATTTTGATTCATGATTATTGTGAAAAGTGGATTCTGTTGTGTTTTGCTAAATTCCTAATTTAAACTTTTGAATATTGGGTACCCGTTTTATCGTTTGAACGATTGCATTTCAAACTAAATGAAGCATTCCTGTTACTGTCTTTCCTACATTTTAAGGGCTACTTAATAATTGTTAAAATAGGTAGTAGTAATTGACCCTAGTTCGGGTTGGGTTTTTACATAGATTCTGTAGACTGACTTACATTGTAAGTTGTTGAGTCCTATGGTATTCCACTGCTGATCGACATCGTGTAAACGATGTGTAGTGTTTACCAGCATGAGTAGTTATAATAAAATTTGCATTCTTGTTGTAGATTGCGAGTGCTATGGTATGCTATGTTACTTGTTTAGTAGTCTTGTACTTGTTGAACGGGACTGGACTGAGAGATCGAGTTTCCTTTGCAGCTCGAAAGTATGTCTTAGGAGCACCACAACAACGCCATCCATATTAACCGCAGGGGTAGAGGAAGGGGAATGGGAGCAGGAGTATCAGCCGTCCTTAGGAGGAACATCAGAGCAAGCTTATCAACTTGTCGGACCCTTAGACCCACCTGCCTGGAGCGATGATAGTGCCAAGATTGACTGTGGAAGCAATGGCCGCCATCCAAATGATGATCAGGGGCACTATACAGGAGTTGTTGCCAACAATCTAAGCAGTTGCCCAGCAGGTTGTTGCCCCACTTAGAGCAAATGCCCTTCAGATGGATGGCCCAAATGTCAGTGCTACCTCGGTGGCTCTCGCACGACCACAGGAACATGTCGCAGTTGAGCAGAGTGAGAACAGGACTGCAGCCATAATAGTAGTGTCAGTACAACAGGTACAACAGGTGCCAACCTCGGTAGAGCCGAATAAAAGCAAGATCGTGCAAGTCATTTCTGATAATACCAAAATGATAAAGGATTTTAAGAAGTTTGACCCTAAGGAGTTCGATGGCTCTTCCATGGATTCGGTTGTGGCTGATCCATGGATTGAGGATATGGAGGATCTGTTTGATAATATGGAGTGTCCCGAGGACCAAATGGTGAGATGTACCACGTTTGTCATGCATGGCGAAGGGAAAACCTGGTACAAGGCCGAGAAGAAGAGGAGGATGCCTGTTGACGAACATATGGATTGGGCTTAGTTCAAGACTGCCTTCAATGACAAATACTTTACCGAGGCAGATAAGCAAGACAAGATCAGCAAGTTTACTAGCATCTAGCAGCGCCGAGATTCTGTTGATGCTTATGAGATGATGTTTAACAAGTTGGCTCACTTACCTGAAGAGATAATTCCTACTGACAAGCAGAAAATTAGGTATTTCATGAACGCACTCCACATGGGACTACAGGCAGATGTTATGACTCATAAGCCAGTCACCTTTTGAGACTGTGTGAACACCTTGGAAAGAAAATTTAGAGGCCAATGTTACAACCCTGACAAGCACTACCAGGGCTTTAAAAGGAAGTTTGAATCTTACATGCCATCTGGCATAGAAACTATCAGGAAAAGAAATCCTATAGCCAAGACGAGCAGAGTCGAACTAGAGGGTCAGAGTGGAGCAGACCTAGATCTGAGCAGGATAACTATAGACTTGAGCAGCGTAGTCATACACCCGAGCAGCGCGGTTTCGTTCCTGACCGTCAGCACGGTCGTTGACCTGAGCGACAGCAGACCAGATCTGACTATCCACTGCCCATACCTGTTCAGCAACAGTCGAGGTCAGGATTCTAGGCAATGGAAAAGTGTAGGCAGTGTGGGAGAAGGCACATAGTGCAGTGTAACACCGCTTTTAGGGCATGTTTCAAGTGTGGGAATTAGTCGTGGCACTTCGCAAATAGTTGTGTCTACAGGGGTTGTCAACAGTCAGCGATAGCACCCAGTCAGCCAACACGTCTGCAGCTAGGTTAGCACAGCAAGAGGGCAGGGTTTTTGCCACCACTAGGCAGGAGGCTGATGCTAGTGGCAGTGTAGTCACAGGTACTTTACCCATACTCGATCATTTTGCATGCGTATTGTTTGATTTAGGCTCTTCCCATTCATTTATATCTGCTCATTTTGTCTCATTTGCTGAGTTTGAGTTGCAACCCTTGGGGTTCGAATTAGTAGTACCCACTCTAGCGGGAGTGAGCATGACAGCTTGCAAAAAGGTCAAGGCCTGCAAGCTGACTATATATGGTAACGATCTGGATGTTGCACTCATGGTGCTACCTATGACTGAATTTGATGTATTATTTGTATGGACTCGCTATCTAAGCACCACGCTTTGATTGATTGTCGCGCATAAGGAGGTACTGTTCAGTCCGTCATCGAGACCTAGCTTCAAGTTTAAGGGGCGAAAGTCTGGGGAATGCGTAAAGAACATTTCGTTGTTGAAGGCAAGTAAGTTGTTGTCATCGGGTGCGAGAGGTTACTTAGCATCAATCAGTGGAGAGAAGGAAGCCAAGACGTTAGTCGATGCATTGCCCGTGGTTGGGGAGTTTGCTGACATGTTTCCAGATGAGCTGCCAGGATTACCACCACCTTAGAAGGTTGACTTTTTTATCGATCTACAACCCAGTACTATGCCTATTTCGAAGGCACCTTACAAAATGGCTCCATCAGAGCTAAAGGAACTAAAGGTTCAGTTACAGGAGTTGATTGACAGTGGGTTTAATCAAGCCAAGCGTGTCTCCTTGGGGTGCTCCAATTCTGTTTGTTAAAAACAAAGACGAGTCGATGCAGATGTGTATTGACTACCAAGAGCTAAACAAGGTGACAGTTACGAATAGGTATCCGTTGCCCAGGATGGATGATTTGTTTGATCAGCTCTAGGGAGCATCAGTGTTCTACAAGATCGATTTGCATTCTGGCTACCACCAGTTGAGAATCAAGGAGGAGGACATTTCTAAGATAGCATTTAGATCCCGTTATGGACGTTACGAATTCGCGGTGATGTCTTTTGGGTTGACCAATGCACTGGCAGCATTTATGGAGATGATGGATAGCGTGTTTAAAGAGTTCTTCGAAAAATTTGTGATTGTGTTTATTGACGATATACTGATTTACTCTAAGACCAAGTCCGACCACGAGACTCATCTAAGAAAAGTTTTGTCAGCGCTCAGGCAGAATTAGTTATATGCAAAGTTTTCTAAGTGTGAGTTCTGGCTTTGCGAAGTTGCCATCTTGGGGCACGTTGTTTCGAGCAGGGGCATTTCGGTAGATCTTGCTAAGATAGAGGCAGTGAGTAATTGGTTCAGTCCTACTTCGGTTGCAGAAGTGCGAAGTTTTCTGGGATTAGCTGGTTACTACCGACGATTTGTGGCAAATTTCTCGAAGTTGGCAGGGCCTATGACTCAGCTGACTAGAAAGGGACATGTGTTTGCCTGGATAGAGGAGTGCGAAACATGTTTTCAGGAGCTAAAGAGACGTCTGACGACCGCCCCAGTGTTGGCCTTTCTAGAGGGCTCAGGGGTTTTGCTGTGTACTGCGATGCTTCAAAAAGGGGTTTGGGTGCTGTACTTATGCAAAAAGGGAAGGTGATAGCTTACGCGTCGAGACAGCTTAAGGTCTACGAGCAAAATCACCCGACTCGTGACCTGGAGTTGGCAGTGGTGGTTTTTTCCCTTAAGCTTTGGAGACATTACCTGTATGAGGAAATGATCCAAATTTTAATGATCATAAGAGTTTAAAGTATTTCTTCACCCAGAAGGAGTTAAATATGAGACAGCGACGCTGGTTGTAGCTAATAAAGGATTATGACTGCCAGATTCTCTATCATCCAGGGAAAGCAAATGCGGTTGCTGATGCCCTAAGCAGGAAGACATTACACTCAGCAGCCTTACTTGTAACTCAGACTCCTTAGCAGCGAGAGTTGAGCAGAGTCGGGATTGTGTTAGTTTAGGAGACTACCGTGCAGTTGGCTTGTCTAACCATGTAGTCCTCGTTGAGAAAGAGGATTCTGGAGGGACAGCAGAGAGATTACTATCTGACAGTGTTGTTCGGTAGGGTACACGCCGAAGAGGGTAGTGACTGGTCAGCTGCCTTTTATTGTGGGTTGTAGTTCAGACAGAAACTAGTGATTCCTGTTGATGCCTAGATCATGACTGAGTTGTTATCAGATGCTCAGAGTTTGCCGTTTGCCGTTTGCTTGACACCCAGGGGTTACTAAGATGTATCAACATCTAAAGCAGAGCTTCTGGTGGAACAATATGAAAAGAGATATAGTCGAGTTCGTTTGTAAGTGTTTGACTTGTCAGCAGGTAAAGGCGCCGAGATAAAAACCAGCAGGGTTGTTGCAACCTTTGAGTATCCTAGAGTGGCAGTGGGAAGATATTTCTATGGATTTCATATCGGGTCTTCCAATGACGTCGAAGGATATTACGTGATATAGGTGATCGTGGATCGACTTACGAAGAGCGTCATTTTATTTTAGGGGCGTCAGACTACTCAGTTGAGAAGTGGGCCCCGTTATATTTGAAGGAGATTGTGCGTTATCACAGGGTGCCAGTTAGCATTGTTTAAGATAGAGACGCGTGATTTACTTCACGCTTCTAAAAGGGGTTGTAGGAAGGCCTTGGAACCTTGTGTAAGTTCAGTATCGCTTTTCATCCACAGACGGACAGTCAGACCAAGAGGGTCAACCAAATGTTGGATGACATGTTGAGGGCTTGCGTGCTCGATTTTCCTGGCAGTTGGGATCAGTGGTTATACTTCATGGAGTTTGCGTATAATAATAGCTATCAGTCCACCATTAAGATGTCTTCATTCGAGGCCTTGTATGGCAAACGTTGTAGATCGCCCGTGTTTTGGGAAGAGGTAGGAAAGAGAAAACTTTTGGGCTCTGAGTTGCTACAGTTGACCAGTGACATAGTTCAGAAGATCCGTACGAGGATGCTTACTGCACATAATAGAAAAAAAAGCTATGCATACGTCAGACGTCGAAATTTGGAGTTTGAAGTGGGGAGTCATGTTTTCCTCAAGGTTTCTCCCATGAAACGAATTCTGAGGTTTTGAACTAAGGGATAGCTTGGCCCAAGGTTTATCGGACCTTTCGAGATCCTCGAGAGGATTGGAGCAAATGCATATCGCTTAGCCTTGCCTCTCTCCTTGTCTACTGTGCATGATGTTTTTCATGTTTTGATGCTCAGGCAGTATGTTCACGACCTCACTCATATTATTGACCACGAGCTGCTACAGTTGAATGAGGATTTGAGCTTCGAGGAGAAGCCGGTTCAGATTCTGGCTAAGGACAGAAAGGTTTTGCGAAACCGAGAGATATTGTTGGTCAATGTACTTTGGAGAAGTCAAGCAGAGGAAGAGGCCACCTGGAAGAGAGAAGACGACATGTGTGCACGCTACCCCGAGCTATTCTTACCTTAGTTCACTTTCAAGGATGAAAGTTTCCTAAGGGGGGAATATTGTAGCCGCCCGATCTTCCGCCCCTATTAATTTGAGGTTAGTTTTAGTCTTTTTGGGCTAACCAGGAATCTCGTGGGTCTTTTTGAATTTTATTTTCGGTAAATTGTATTTATTAAAAGTACGTTTCGAGAGGTGCGAAGTCGGATTTTGAAAACTGGGGGTAAAAAGGTTATTTTTGACCTTAGGGGTATTTTGGTGATTTTGGCCCTATGGGCATCTTTTTAATTTTCCCCTTCTTTACCAGTAGATATAAACGGTCAAGAGTGACCTTTTTAGGTCATAATTTGAAAATTATTGCCGCCGCTGCCAGAATCTGAGGAGCCAGCCCGAGCTCCCCGCGCCGCCCGTCGCCGCCCAGCTGGCCAACGACCGTTCGCCGTGTGTCACCCAGGGAGATAGCGGCGACCAGCTCGGCAACAGACGCGTTTCACGCGTCGAGCAGTGTCGCCTCCGCCCAATTCGCCAACCCCCTTTTGCCGCGTGTGCCAAGGGGGAGGGCGCCGCCGCCGTTCAACCGACCAACCAACAGTGCCACCCGGGTAGCCAACAACCTTTCGCTACCCGTTTCCAGTGCAGAGGGCAGCGACTCGCCGTCCTCCTTTCACCACACGTCGCTAGCGTAGAGGGCGCCGTCGCCGCCCAGCTTATCGTCTACCTTTCGCCACATGTCGCCAAAGCAAAGGGTTGTCGCCGATGCGCCTAGCTTCGGATTGGTGGAGCTGCTACGAGCCTAGCACACGCGCGTCCCGAACCTTTAAGCCACTCCGAAGCTGCCAACGACGTTCGAACCTGCCCACGAGCCAAGATACGCGTCAGCTTCACGCGTCGGCGAGCATTTCCCAATGCACCGTCGTTCACTGTCGCCGTTCGGCCACGCGTCGTCGTCACCTCGTCAGAAAATTTTCGGGTAGTGTTTTTTGTGTGTTTTTGTCGTTCTGAGTCAATGTTTTATGGATTCAAAGACAAATTCTTACTATTTTATCCTGTTTGACTAGTTAAGCTTGGAAAACGGCGTCGGGATGCGTAATTCAAGCAGATTAAGGGATTAGAGACCTTCGGCCAAGGTAAGAGAAATTTATGCAAGCCCTATCACGAATTAATTTCGCACGTAGAATAACTTAGATGAATTTAGAGATGTTGAGTGCTGACTTACCGATTATTCATGCAATTGTGGATTTCATTGTTTACTTCATTTATGAGTATATTACGTGGTAGTTATGTATATGTTTGATAGAATCTCGAGTAGGTGACCCAACAGACGGCCCGGGAGTGGCATTCCCTATCAGGGTAGCCCCGAATGTGTACGATTGATTATGTGGGACCCGTGAGTGGCATGTCCCTTCGGGACTCTATGTTCTGTTGCTTATCTCCCCCTATTTCCATATTTATATGCGTTAACTGTTTTATTGTGTTGGTCTCGATTGAGGATCCTTACTTAGTTTCATAACTCACCCCGTTTCTTTTCTGTGGATTCCACAAGTACACATGGACTCTACTAGGATGGCTGATCGGGATGGCTGGGGAGACCATGGACTTGGGTCGTGTAGTGTCACGTTTAAGGCATTTTTCTTTATTTCATACTTTATCTAAATGAATTTATTGCGAACTGGATCGCTTGTAAGACGTTTTCTATAGTTTTCCTTGTTTAAAAATCCTTAACAATCGAGTACCCGCTTTACATGTTTTAAACGATCTTGATGGATTATTAACTGAAACATTTATTACTCTGATTTCTGTTCTTTAAGAGTTATTTTAAACCATGCATGTTTTAAGTAGTCTAAGGTGACCCTAGTCTGGGACGGGTCTTTACATAAAACTTCTAGTCCATTCATATGCAAAAACTCTTTTTTGCATAGGTGTCCCCATTCAGATGTCTCCACATGAACAACTAGGATCAGGTTGTTTGCAACTATTGCAAAGCGGGCCGCACCAACAATGTTACCAAGACTTAGGCACCCTACCCTTAGTACATATATACTGTAAACAATTTAAGTTATAAACTTGGAACTAGATTCATTTTTATGTCCCACATACTTGTCCAAGCGTTCATATTAATAACCAAAGGTTTATCCACATAAGTCCATTTAAAGTGATAAGGTTGAATGACGTTTAAATATTAAATATGCAAATTTAGGAAAAAGTAATAAATTTTATTAATAACTAAAAACACCATTAAATGTCTACCAATAAATGCTCGTTTTTAAATGTACAAACTGCTAGGCCTTTAGGGCACAACCCCCAACAAAAACATCAAAGTTGAATTTTAATAACAATCAAGATAATGAGCATTCAAATGACATATTTTATTTAAAAACTCAACCATCTCATTAATTCACCAAAATTAAATGCAACAAGACTCAATATCTTCTCAAGTTTTCACTCAATACTCTCAAAATATTTGAGGAGTTTTTACTCTCAAAATCAAATCATAGCATGTTATTATCATAAGCTAGCAAGTGAATCAAATCTCTTCCAATATAAATGAATTGAATACAAAAATCAAAGAGACTTCACAAGAGTTGTAACGTGTCTTAGGTAAAGGTAGGATAAGAGAGAAAATTATGTGTTTATGGTCAAGACCAAGAGTTTATCTTGCATTATAGAAATGTTACCCAACAAACACAAGCCACACTATCAAAGACATAATTTTATTCTCACATTTTCTTCTTGCTCTAAGAATTTTGAAGAAACAAGAATAAAATTAAATTTAACAAAGTTTTCCCTAAATATGTAATGATTTTTTGTTCACCACTACCACCATTTTTTTCATGGTTTTTGTTTAGAACAATTTTTTTTTCAAATGTGTATATTTTCTTTTTCACCACTTTCCACCACTTTTTTTTTTTACTTCCCTCCGCTTTTGCTTTCTGTTTTTTTTTCAATCATAATTACCTTGCAACTTTTTCCTCTTGTCTAGACAAAGGTGCAACAGTTGTGACCACCAAATGAGATGATTTAAGGCTAAAAGATGATGGACTATAATCAAGAAAAAAAAATCTCTCTCAAAGCGGCTAACTAATGGGAAAATTTCAAAGGTGGGCATTTAAGAGGACAAAATTTTGTTATTTCTAACTACCCTTATCATATTAAAGCATCAATCTAAAAACAACTGTCTCAAAATGCATTCAAGAGCAAGTTCTAGAATAAACATATTAAGTTTGATCACCCAACAAGAAATAAATTGAGCAAAATATAATGAACTGCTCATAAGCTCAAAATCTCACCAGAATAGGTAATTGACATTAAGCCTTGCACATTTTCAATCAATAAATCAATGAGACACCATCATATAATTTTAAGAAAAAATCTAATCATGCTCATCTCAATCATACTTTAAAATTCAAACTAAAAATGCATTCTTAACTTACAAGACATTCAAGTATATCAACAAATACTCAAGGTTTCAAAAGAAAAGTTAACATGTATGAATTAAGAACATGCTGAATTCAAATTAAATCTCTCCATGCCTAAACTTTGCATTGTCCTTAATGTAGATCATTTTAAGTAGAATGTTCACAAAACAATAAAAATCTAAGGAAAGTGAGCTTTTGGAGTTTGAGAGAGTTGGTGGTGATGTTTTTTTTTTTTTTTTGAAAATAATGTCGTGTAAAAATTTTAAAATCAAAAAAATCACACAAAAAATCAATAAAATGAAATAAACTAAATTAAAGAAAATAAGAAGTGGAAAAAAAAGGTTGGGTTGCCTCCCAAAAGCACAATTATTTAATGTCATTTTGCTCGATGACTTAAACATTCATCAGGGTACATAAAATTCTTCAATTTTTTTCGGTTCCTTCTTGCTTGAATCGATATAATCTACTAAGTCTAGTAGGCTCTCCTGCTTAAAGGTACGAAACAGATAAATATTTTTGTTGTTTTTGTAATATGAGTTATTGCAAACAAATGACGAAAAAATTAAAAGGTTCATGAGAATAAGAAAATGCAAAATCAACTTAAGAGAATTTTCAGAAAATAAAAGATTAAGCTTTTCAGACTCATAGTTTATCACCTAAATTTCCTCTTCAATTATATGCTCATTTTCGTCTTTCTCACATACTTGATATTGATATGCCTCAAAATTTTCCAACTCATCTTTACTGCCAATAAATATTACCTCAGAATTTTCTACCTCGGTAGTAATGAAAATTTTTTCCTCTCGCAAACTTTCCAGCTTTCTCACTGAATTGGTTAATTCAGTAGCTTTGTGGCCAACTCTCCATGCTAGCTCATAATGGAGTGAAAAAGTGTTTAGAAGATATGTTTAAAACTTTCGTTAATAATTTCTCTTGCAAACTCTCCAACTTTTTCAACAAGATATACTTCAATTTCGAAAAGAAATTTTCAAACGCAACAGAATAAACTAAGACGTCAATTTAATTTATTAACAATCAGTCACAAATAATAACTAGATATAAATAATCTTTGAATTTTTTGTAAAAAATTCTCTATTTGATCAAAAACCTCACAAAATTACAATTGAATTAAAGTACCTTTGAACTAGAAATAAAAACTAACACATAAAAAAATAAACTAAACAAATTGAAAACAAACTGAATCCAACTTGATGGGAAATATAAGATAAAATTGATCTCTAATAGTCGAATGGATGTTGGTTGCCTCTCTTTTCTTTTCAGCCACTACTTGCAAAATCAAGCTACTGCTTTTTTTTTTTTTTCTCTCCCTCTCTCTCTCTCCTTTTTTTTTTTTTTTTTTTTTTTTTTTTTTTTTTTCTCCTCCTCCTCCTCTGTTTAATGCTGGCGACTCCCCCTTCATGCAAGAAAAATCGTGTGTGTGTCTATATATATATATATGACAAAAAAAAAAAAAAAAAATTAAGTGTTGGGCTGAGCCCAACTAACACACACTCATATAAACAAATATGAGAATTGTCATTTTTCCATTTTATTTTTTTAATACATAAACTTAAATTAAAAAGTGCATTTAAAGAAAATAGGGTATTTAGTATGGATATTCAAATAGGGAATAATTATTACATTTTCATCCCAAATTGATTTTAATTGCAAGGATATTCAAATGGATTTTTGTACCTAAATAAATTTAATTTCAATCACCATTTTGCCCTTGATTACCTTATATGCTATTTTTTGATTTTATAATTTTCGAAATTCTAATCTAACTTTATTTTATTTTTTCATTGAATGTTGTTTTTATTACATTTATTTTTTCCTTATCTATGTGAATTTTTTTTCTTTTCAAGATTAATCCCTAATTTTCTTTTAATTTGATTTGAACCAAAACCTCAATTTCTTTCTTCTTTATGTGTTTTTTGTTTAGCTGTCTAAACCTTGCAGAATCTATCTTCTTTTGGTTTCGTGGACGTTCATAGGCAATGTGTAAAATTTCGTTGATAATACATTTATTATACAGTAATAAATGTTGTATTATGAGAATCGTCTCCGTTACTTTTTTATTTTCGTTATCTGAACCGTCTGCGATTACTTTTTGTTCTGTTTTTCGTTATCTGAACCGTCTGCGATTACTTTTTGTTCTGTTCGTCATGAATATTCAGTAAATTTATTTGTTATCTTGTTCTGTTCGTTTTTTGGCAGTAATACCCTATTTATACGTATGTCTTCTTTCTAATATTCATTAAATTTTATATGTTTCCTTTGTCTTTTTCATAATACCATAATACTACATAATCAATACAGTAAACTATAATACCATAATAATACATAATCAATACTGTTGCATTAAACTATATACGGAAAAATCCTCGGAATCTTCGTCGGCTGCTTCTGCTTTCCTCGTTGTACACAACCGGTAGAATTAAATACCATGTGAAACGTGGATGGTAGTTTCTAATACACGTGGATGGTAGTATTTTGTGGGTTTTAAAATGTCTTTAATGGTAGGAAATTGAAAATAAGCTCAAGGGGTATTTATGTAAAATTATATGTACTATTAAATGCTGAAAATTGCAGAATAATTTGTACGCTTATATCCACGGCTGATCATTTTAACAATGACGTGGTAGCTGAGTCGATATTGAAGACCATTTAGAAAGTGACAAGTGAAGTTTTGGATGAGTGTCAAATGTTTTTTAATTAAAATAAAAAGAGAATTTAAATAGAAAATAAAAGAAGGAAAGTTCCGTTGGAACTTTGAAAAAAAAACTCAGAACATTCAGTGACTGTTCTAAATTTTTAATAATAATAATAGTAATTACTTTTTACTTCTACTTTTTAACTTCTAATCTCAACCATATATTTTTAACTTCTTTTCATCTAATGGTCCAAATTAATAGTTATTATTTTCCTATTTCCCGGTTTGTAACGGATCTCAAAATCAAACCTCATAAGTTTGTCTAACCACTTTTGATATTCCTCCAATATAAACTGTTGGTCTAAAATGAATTTAAGATTTTTTTGATCAGTCTGTACTATAAAATGTCTTCCCAACAAGTACAGTCTCCATTTTTGAATTGCTAAAACAATAGCTAACAGTTCCCATTTATAAAAACTGGTCTCTTTAGATGACAAGTTGTCAATGCATGGCTAAAGAAAGCCACAAGACGGTCATTCTGAAAAAGAATGGCGCCAATAGCTACCCCAAATGCATCGGCTTCAATAATAAATGGTTTTGTAAAATCAGGGAGGTGTAACACAGGAATTGCAATCATAGCCTTTTTAAGTTCTTTAAAAGCAAGAGTAGCCTCTAGTGTCCAAGAAAAACTATCTTTTCGTAGCTGTAGAGTTTAACGGATGAGAAATAACGCCATAATTATGAACAAACTTCCTATAATAACCAGTTAACCCAAGAAATCCACGCAATTCCTTAATATTTCCAGGAAGTGGCCAATCCTTTATTTCTAAAACTGTACTCAAATGTGGTGCATGATCAATAATATCTGAATTGTAAATTAAAATGACTCAAAGAAAACAATGACAAATTTACAGAGATATGGTTGTAGAATTTTGTTCATTAAGGCTGGAAGAGTAGCACGAGCATTACATAATCCGAAAGGCATAACAAAAAAACTCATAATGACCATTATGAGTACGGAAAGCTGATTTCTGAATGTCTTCCTTCTTCAAACGAATTTGATGAGACCCAAATTTCAAATCTATTTTAGAAAATACACGAGCGCCATGAAGCTCATTCAAAAGTTCATCCACAATAGGAATTAGAAACTGGTTGGGAATAGTATTCTTATTCAAAGCCCGAAAATCAATACAAAATCTCCGTCCACCATCTTTTGCGAACTAGTAAAACAGGGCTGGAATAAGGACTAATGCTCAATCGAATTATCCCCGATATTAACATTTCTTCCACCAACTTTTCAATTTCATTCTTTGGATACGGAGGGTGTCGATAGGGTCGAACATTAACTCGAATTGCTCCTACCTCAAGCTCAATACAGTGGTTTAAATCACGTATAGGTGGAAGACTTGATAATGGTTGAAATATAGCTTCATAAGAAATCAAATCATCACGAATTTCCATAGGAAGTTGTTGAAAAATGTCATTTCTATCGATTGGTATTTGAGTACTGATTGTATTCAATTCCACAAAGAATCCCTCCTTTTCAAGCTTAAGAGTTTTTATCATAGATTTCAAAGAAATTTGAGAACGCACCAACGACGAATCTCCTTTAAGTATAACTGAAGATGTCCCAACCGAAAAACGCATTTCCAACAATTGATGAATTGTAACAATGTCTCCCAAAGTAGATAACCATTGAACACCCAAAATAATGTCAGCACTGACAAATTTCATTGGCAAAAAATCTTGTATTATTGTTAATTCTCCTAAATGCAACACCAAATTTTCCTTCAAGCGTTTCTTCATCAAGTGAAATTTCAGCTGAAAATTCTTCGAATTTTTCCCTATAATCTTGCACAGTTGAATCTTGTTTTAGTGAGAAAAATCTCTCATGCAAACTACCCATCTTTCTTGGCGTATACCGGCGAACCAATGCCCGTCTGAATTCCTCCCAATTCTCTATTGGCCGTCGAGCCTCAGCCCACACATACCATTTCAATGTAGCTCATTCCGGACATAAAATTGGTGCTTCTAACTTCTCTTTTTCAGATAATCTATTGATTGAGAAATAACGTTCAACCTGTTGAACCCATCCATGCGGATCTTTGGCACCTCCATAAACGGGAACTTCAAGTTTTCTTAGCCAGAGACCAAAGACCGGAGCCAAAGACTTCCGAAAATTTGTTTCTTCTTTATTGCCAATTTCATCTCTCGTCGTCGATCCTTTTCCCGTGTTTCCTGAATCGATCTTGACATCGTCTCAACCCTTTGTTGGAAAAAATAATTTCTCTAACTCATTTCGTTCCACCAGTCGGTCTTCTTTCATTTGTAATCTCAAGAAATTCATACAATCTTGCATCGTTGCTGAGTTCGACTTCTCTGCTCCTCCGCAAATAAAACTGTCGCTTTCTCGACTTCCTTCTGAACCATCGACTGAATATCTTCTATTTTGCTTTCCGAATTCTCTACTCTCGATTCCATTCGTGTAGTCATTGGTCCCAAAATTTTTCTCTGATACCAAAAATGATAAGAACCCTATATATATTATTATATAAAGATAAAAAAGGTATAAGATAACTAAAGTGTTTGAGGCACTCAGACTTTCCCTATCTTGAGATCACTCTCAAGCCCAGATACTCACTCTCAATGCTATTCTTCATATCTATCCTTACCTCCTCTCACTCTCTTATTTATAGTCTAACGTTCTTATCCTAGTCCTAATAAGCTTGACCATTACTTATCCTACTCCTAATAGGATTGACAATTCCTTATCCTACTCCTAATAGAATTGATCATTCTGTATCCTGCTCCTAAAAGGATTGATCATTCCATATCCTATTCCTAAAGGATACTAACGAACGGTTAACTAACCGACCAATGAACATTCATCTTAGAACGTCGTTTATAAACATGACAAATGGGGGGGGGGGTATCACTCTTCCTAAGAGTTTTTTATACGAAATTTACGAGCTTCTAAATTTAACTACTTCTTATAAGGACCAGCTAAGCGCTAAAAGAAGCATAACTCTATGATTACTAACCACAAGCTATTCATCCTAAAATTGTTATCCAAAACAAAATTTTAAGCCAAACAACTCAGGTTACTATCCACAAGCTTATATCATTTACCATATAAAATGAGTCAATAAAGTTACATCAATTCAGTTAAATCAAAATAATTTAGATCATTCTCTCCAACCTATATAAATACTCAAAACAACCAGTCAATATCAAGAGAATGTAACCCCTACACTCCTCTCCATTCCACACTTTTCTACCAAAAACATTACACCCTAAAACTCAAGACAAAATGGACAATATATGTTTCAATATATTAGACATGAAGGGTCATCTTTTTATTTCGATATAAAATCCTCCATGATTATGAATATCATTCCAAATATAACTCAATCCTAATTTAAATCCCAACAAATTTAACATTGTATGTGTGAATTTATGCAAAGAAGAAAGTAGAATAATTAATACAAAAAAAAAAATTAAAAAGTTATTCATCAAAAAATTAAAAAGTTAATCTAGAATTAAAGTCATGATATATATATATACCCATATAATTGTCCTACACCAAAAAACACAATCATATCGAAACCTACTCCAGAAAACACAATTATGACAGAAGCTTTAAAACCTAAAAGGAAACTCTTAAAGACAATACAATGCAACTCAAAAAATATCCATAAGTGAAATTTCAAACTAAAAAGTTTCAAGATAAACAACAAAAATAACATAAAGTTAATAAGATTTATAGTAACAATATCAATATTTATAAATGTGATTTCGTTTTTCCCGAGGAAGCACGAGACATTTCATCCTAATATGGGGAATTCTTCCAATTAGCTTCAAGCCCTAAGGTTCATTCATTCTTCAAAAAAGAAATTGAAGGAAAAATAAAACAAATATTAATTATTGTCATACAAATTCTCAAAACAACTTGAATGCAAAGTAAAACAAATATTTCTACAAAAGATTTCAACCAAACAATAACAAAAGAAAAGAAAAGTTACCTAGTATATAAAGAACAAATCTGAAGTGGCTCGGTGGTGAGGGGGGGGGGGATTTAAAGAGAGTTTTGAGGGGAGGAAAAGTGAGAAAATGAAAGAAAAATCGCGAGGTTGTAATCTAAAACACAGGCCTAAGGCGACGGAATAACCATAGATTAGAAGCTACAATGACTTGAGATCCAATCCCTGCTTGTTAACATCGGGCTTATTCCACTAAAGGCATGTGCTGGACTCTCTCACACTATAGGAAAAGTTAATGTCACGTATATAATCGACCATCTATCATATGATCCTTCACGAGCTTGTTCCTAATTCACAACTAGGACTAGAAATCCGTTCCGTCAATGTGATTACATCTTTCTCCTTAAGCGTCATTGATTCTTCTAATGAACAAGCTGTTTATAGTCAGATTATAAATCAGTGTCCACTCGGGCCAATGACAGGCGGGTACCCTTTGTTCAAGTCCTAGAATCAGTTCTTAAGGGAGCAACTGTGCATAATCACAATATAAGGGAAGGTGTGGCTTCCTTCTTCTGACGATGCTTTCCCAGCTACTCTCTACGACAATCCCCAACGTGAGAGGCTTATTGACTAGTGATGTTTGACTTGTCTCAGCCAGGCACATCAAAAGACACTCTCATTAAGCAAGAGTTCGCAACCCGCTCTAGATTAATGTCACATTGACATACAATCATTTTTAGCGAAGTACGATACGAGTCTACTACAGAATTACTAGCTCGATCATAAAATGTAACTCCCTGGTCTTTCGCACCTATTAATTTGAGGTTAGTTTTAGTATTTTTGGGCTTACTGGGAATCTCGGGGGTCTTTTGAATTTTATTTTGGGTAAATTGTATTTATTAAAAGTACGCTTCGAGAGGTGCGAAGTCGGATTTTGAAAACTGGGAGTAAAAATGATACTTTTTTACCTTAGGGGTATTTTGGTAATTTTGGCCATATGGCGCATTTTCGTAATTTTCCCCTTCTTTTCCAACTGATATAAAAGGCCAAGAGTGACCATTTTAGGTCATAATTTGAAAATTATTGCTGCTACCGCAGGAATCTGAGAAGCCAGCCCGAGCTCGCCACGTGTAGCGCCGCTCAGCTCGCCAACGACTGCTCGCCACGTGTCGCCCAAGGAGACACCGACGCCCAGCTTGCCAGCAGACGCGCGCCACGCGTTGAGCAGTGTCGTTGCCACCCAGTTCGCCAACCCCTACTCGCCGTGTGTCGCCAAGGGAGAGGGCGGCGCCGCCGTTCAGCCGTCCTACCAGCAGCGCCGCCCGGGTAGCCAACGACCTTTCGCCATGCATCTCTAGCGCAGAGGGCGCCGTCGCCGCCTAGTGTCACGATCCAACTTCGTTGTCGTTGCAAAGCGATCGTGAGACACCTGCTCTAACCCGGCGAGCAAGTCAGCCAAACGAAAATCGCAGAGCGGGTGGCACGACAGGGCCAACCTCCCCC
>JBBMEG010049573.1:0-54322 GCA_037832605.1 Cyclanthera cordifolia
GTGTAGGTAGAATTGTTTTGCATCATCCTTATCTATTTTGTTGTATTATTATTTCTTCTTATTTATTTGCAAAAAAAATTATATTTATATTAATTAAGAGTTTCTCAATAGAATATTATTTTAAAACTCTATTCACCCCCTCTAGGGTTGTCCAACAATATGAATTTTGCTTTGGGGGACCCAATAGGTCCTGACCCTAATAACATTTTACTATCTAAAGAGAATACATAAATTTCTGTTGACTTCTATTGGTAATGCTTTTCTCCCTTTCATTTTAATAAATTGAGAATACAATTTTTGGACAATTATTAAAAGACTTTTTTTTTCTTCAATAACTAATATTGATTTAATAAATATTCTCTTTATTTAAAATATTTTTCGCTAGCAAATTATATACTTACATCTGTTAATTTTAATTATATAAGTGAGATCTTCTACATTAACATAGTATTGATATGTCAAAAGAGCAGTAGCTAGCGGTATCAGCATACACCCAAGAACTATGAAGTCAAGGGTTTGAATCCCCACCCCTAATTATTATAATCTCAAAATAATAATAATAATAAACAATATATTGACTTATTTTAAATCGGTTAGAGACTTAGTTTGGAGATTGATGTTAGTAGTGATTGAGTATGATTGTTTACTATAAAATATCCTTTCTCCAAACGCATGTAATCATTTCTCCATAATTCTCATTAATCATTCATGTTCCATTACTGAGGCTTATACATTACGACAAAGTTAAGATGGCACGAAAGAAATCATATATTGTGGAAATTCAACATTCAAACAAGTTCATAATTGCTTAGGACTTTTTAGATGAGTTTGTTAGGTGAATATCCAATCTACCCTTTTGTCTAGCATTTAAGCCTCTCAATTGATGTACAATTGACTTTTGGCTTCATATGTCTTATTTTCCACAAAGTGCATTTAAGAGTTTTTTGAGACCTTTTGTATTCCAAGCAATGCACGAAATTTTGGCCTTAAAAAGGGCTTGTAATACCTCATTTTGGACAGAATATTGATATCAAATTTTGAGTTTTCTTGACCCATTTTGGTGTTGTATTTTTTTTTCAAATCTTGCTTTAGATTTGAATGTAAAATCAATTCATTGGATTAATCTTGATCAAACTAATTCTGGAGTGAGTTGTCTTAGGATCTAAGAGTGACCATCATAGGTTTTAAGTGAGATCTAAGGGTGTAATCACCATTCTAACTTAACTCTTGGTTGGGATCGAGTGTTGAGTTTTCCATATTTGTGAGATTTTACAAGGATCCTAGAAGAACCTCTAGCCTTGTAAAGCCAAGCAACCTTGAAGCTTATCATTTGGTATCAGAGCATTGGTCGACGTTCTTTGGCCGGCTCTAGAGGTGAACTATCTTTACTCTGTTCTTATTTGTTTTTTTTTTATCTCAATTTATTTTTGTAAGAAGCAAGTGTATTCATAGATATACTTTTCTAGAATTCTCTTGTTTTGCTCTTGGATAAAAAAAACAAAAAAAAGAAAGAAAAAAAATCAGTATCCAAAAGAAAAAAAAAAGTTTCAAGGATCCAAGGCACATTGAAATATTTTGTAGTTGTTTATGCTTTGTTTCAAATCTGAGTTGTTGATCCTAAGTCTAAATTGTAATAGTCTTAGTTTGTGAGAGTTTTTTTTTTTTTTTTAATTGATTTTATTTCAAGTTTAAAGGGAGATGGCATAAAAAAAAAAAAAAGGAAAAAGACTAGCCCTTACATCTTTGACCTAGTACCAAAAGCCTACCTTTGAGTGATAAACACGAGTGTCCTGAGTGAATTTTTTGTGAGAAGTGTGGAAAGGTCCATTTTGTTATTTGCAACATGTCACATGATGAGGAAAAAGCACCACAGGTTTCAGATGTTAATGATATTCTTCAAGCCATTCAAGGTATGATGGAAATGATGAGAGTAGAACGAGAGGAAAGAAGAGTGCATCAGCAAAGAGCATTGCAAGATGAGGTATGTTAGATTTAGTTAGACAAGAAAGACTAGATGGAGGAAGAGGTCATGCAAGGGAAGGAAGAAATAACCGTGCAAAACATCATACAACCGAGAAGGATGAAAAGAGTGTATGAAGATAAAGATGCTGGAATTAAACTCAAAATTCCACCATTTAGTGGAACGGCAGACTCTGAAGCATATTTGCAATGGGAAAGGAAGATAGAACATGTGTTTGATTGTAACACATATAGCGAGAACAAGAAAATGAAGCTTCAACTGGAGGCGTTGTTCAACTGAACAAGATCAAAGTGCCTGAGCTGAAGCCTTTTTGAGGCGCTCGATATGCCAAAACTTTTGAAAACTTTGTGTTTGACATAGAGCAGTATTTTAAGGCTACAAGCACTATCGCTGAAGAGTCGGAGGTCACTCTAGCGACGATGCATCTAGGTGACGACGCCAAACTATGGTGGCGGTCGCGATATATCGACATCCAAGAAGGAAGATGTACCATCAACATGTGGAAAAAACTGAAGCAAGAGTTGCGGCTTCGTTCTTCCTCTAGAACGTCTAAATCGTAGCGAGACGTAAGGTGCGTAAACTAAGAAATACAGGGTCGATACGAGCTTATGTCAAGCAGTTTGTTGGGCTAATGTTAAACATCTGAGACATGTCAAAGAAAGACAAAGTTTTCTGCTTTGTTGAGGGACTAAAGTCGTGGGCAAGATTAAAAGTTTTTTAACAAAGAGTTCAAACCTTGTCAGAAGCCTATGCAGCCGCAGAACGATTATTTGATTTAAATTTCAATGGCAATAGCAAGAAAACTCAATATGTGAGGCGTAACTTGCCCTCCCCACGACGAGATACTAGGAACAACCACCATAATTCTCCCAATAGTGGGGAAGCAGACCGGTCAGGGCCAAGCAAAGAACAAATGTCGCCATCGAGAATAAGGTGAGGACCTTCTCAGTCGATTGGATATAATCGAGGGCCTCTCGATTATTTTCTCTGCAAAGGCCTTCATAAAGTATCTGAATGCCCAAACCGGCCAGTCCTTAATGCTCCATGAGCGTCACTAATAGTCCTTGAAGAAAAAGAAAGAGAAAACTCTCACGTTGGGGCGCTCAAGTATCTGTCGGCCTTGAAAAAGAATGTTGCTGAGCTAAAGAAGTCATCAAGTAAAGGTCTTATGTATGTCGATGTATGGATGAACCATAAGGCAGCAAAAAGCACTATGGTTGACTCCGAGGCCACCCACAACTTTATTTCTGAAATGGAAGCAAGACGTCTGAATGTAACTTGGCATAAGGATGAAGGACAAAAGAAATTAGTCAATTTTGCAGCCCTACCTGTGTTAGGACTTGTGAAGAGCGCAAGTGTTAAGTTGGCCGATTGGACTGGAAAATTTGACTTTGTGATTGTTAAAATGGATGACTTTGATGTCATATTGGGAATGGAGTTTCTTCTCAAGCACAAGGTCATTCCCATACTGAAGAAGCACCCCAAGTAGTGTGCGCTTGCTGTCTGCTCTCTAGATGAAATCAAGGCCCAGTGATGGCCAAGACAACTAGTCTCGAGTCGAGAAGTCTCCCACAAAGGACATGAGATAAAAGTCTATGATGGGGCAGAAGTTTCCCGATGATGCATCCATGTACACAAGTGTTAGGGTCAGCCCGAGATGACGCTCTTCTGAAGGGAGCAGTTCGATGGTTCCTCTATGCAATGCCTTTGAAGTCTTAGCTAAAGAGACAGACCAAGCTGACATCAGAAGTCCGAGCCTGTAGAATTTTCTTGAAGACTAGCGAAGAGTGGCGAACAATGAAGTTCGTTGGAACCACAAAGACAGATGGTAAGTCCTCGAACGATCGTTGAGTTCGAGTAGAGTGGGTTGACGAGGCCATCAACCATTTAAGTGGGGATAATGTCACGGTCTTGCTTGTCCAATGTCTGTTGTACATGGCCGCATGAACCTCTAGACCCTCTTTTTTATCATGCTTTCTTAGTATAAGATTTACTTTTCACGTTATTGTAATTTCCTTTATGTTTTGGAGTTGCTTGACTCCTCGCCATTTTGAGGTTCAGGTCTGCCACATCAAAAATGTGCCAAAATGTACTATAAGGAGTATGACTCTTGAAGCTTCCCTCCTACCAAGCTATTATATGATGAATGCAAGCTAGTTGTTATGTCCCTTGTTGCATCTTGTCATATAACTTTGAAAGACAAAATGTATTTCAAAACCTTTTTTCTCTCTCTTTCGAAAACCTTTTCACGAGACTTGTAATAGAGGTTGCACCCGTTGTGCCACCCACTCTGTGATTTTCGTTTGGCTGACTTGCTAGTCGGGTTAGAGCACGTGCCTCACGATTGCTTTACAACGACAACAAAGTTGGATCGTGACACTACGCGTATCTGGAATACGATCCATTTGGCCCTACTCTTCGAATTGGACATGAATGTCTGCTCTCATTTGGCTCCCTACACATCCACCACCTACCTACCATTTAGGTGGCACTAGAGAGATCAAACTAAGGTAAGGAACTTTTTCTTGCGACTGTTTCACTTTGTTGCGGTCACATGAACTTAACTTCGTTGCCTTTCTACGCGTCGCTAGCTTTTTGTGAAGCATTTCCCATCAAGCTCACGACTCTGCTAGCTTACCAGAGATAGTAAGAATTCTATCATTCCCTGGGCTAAGACTCAGAGGGCCAGGGTTTGAAGCTTGACCTTCCCTACTTTCCCTTGTTTCGTGGTCGACTTGATTGAGATAGTAATTTCAAACATCTCTTCTTTTCTCTTAGCGCGTAGCACAACATAGTGTTAACTCTCTTTCCTCTACTCTCCCTTTTCCTAATTTAACAATAGCTTAAGCCTCAATCCTTATGTTATCGAACTGTGTGTTCGTGATCTTTTATAGCTCATCTTAATCGACTACCACGACATGCATGCTCTAATACTTCAAAATTATCAAATAATCAATGATGAGTATTTCGAAATATACCCAATAAACATCTCCTTTAAGAATATTCACGCAAACAAACAAACATACATAACCAAAAATATATAAACACAAGGTAAATAATATCACTTAAATCAAATAGGTTCAATGGTCTTAGCCTGGGTGCCATTTAAGACCAAACAGACTCATCGGTCTAGGCATTATGCCAAAATAATAACTTCACATAGAAATTCAATATCACTTTGATCCAAACAAACTTAGCAACATTAACCTCAAACAACTTATAATCACCACCCCCACCAATTCAATCTCATCCTAACTTGCAAAAAAATCATTATTATTATTATTTAATATTTTGTTTGAAAATAGATAATCACACTATGCCCGAGGTGACCACGCCCGTCTCTTAGCCAGCCACGGAGAATGAAGACTACAAATTAAGGTCAAAGACAATAAAAAAAACCATTATTCCAATCACACTAACATATTAGCATAATTTCTTAAAACACTTATACAAGTATATAAATAAATACGAGATAAATATCATACAAGCATTTATATAGAACAAATAGTTATATAATGATTGTGGTTGCATGTTGCTACAAACAATTATAAAGGTTGAGGCCAATATGGGTGACTTTGGATTTAAAACAATTTTTATTGTTATACGATTTGACTGAACACCACTTCGAGCAACTTGAATGAACTATCAACCAAAATAATATTATGGATGTTGCACAACAATAAATCCCAACATGAATTCATAGTGCATAAATTAATAACTGAACAAAATAAAAATTATATAAATGGTCGTGATCACTTTGTTGGCATGCACATTAGATATTTTATACATAACATGAATCTAAGATCTTGAATAATATGATTATCACTAAGTTGTATTTGAATCTTAATGAGATTGAAATATACCTACCGACATTGTGATGCAAGAATCTTTCAAATTCAACAAAGAATTGTTGTTGATATTGAAACTTTTTATCAATGGCTTCAATGAAAGATATTAATATCTCTCTCATTGCCTATAAACTTGAATGTGTTTTTCAACTTTCTTTATTCTTCTTTTTCTTTCACTTTGACACACTTGTGATGAACAAATGTGTTCATATTTTTAGGTAGAGAGAGGACCAATATTGAACGTCTTTTAACGTAAATTTTAACTTTTCATCAAAATTAACTTAAGGAATCATAAATTTTAGTGAGATGAAACTCATACATCTTATAAACAAAGAGAAGTAAAACTCATACATCTCTTAAACGTTTCTCATTACTTAAAGAGAAGTTAAAACTCATTTACAGAAGTGAAACTTACATCTCATGAACTTAAGAGAAGTTAAAACTCATATAGAGAAGCAAAACTCTCATCTCATAAACATGTCAATAGTAAAACATGTTTTTCTAAGATCATATTAATGTAGATAAGATGTTTAATTCTTATTTTCCAACAGCACAACGAGACAACACATAGAGGTTACTACTAGTAATGGTTTGGTTTTCGTTGGTAATTTTGTGCCAAACCAAAAACCGAACTAATATCCTCCATTTTTTTTAATAATTGGGTTCAAACGGATGTCCAGTAAAAGATAAAATCATCGATTCAATTCTTATATATGATTCGTTTTGATTTGATTAAGAATTTGATTTATTTTTCTTTTCTTTTTTTTTTTTTTGTCTCATTTCTAATTTGCCTTTAATTTGATTACAATGATTTGATCTTACTAACAAAAACCCAACATTTTCTATAAATATCATAATATTTATAATGTTTTACTTTCTATTTTAAATTTGTTCTTCCATCAAATATAAATATCAATATATATTTTTTCTTATTATTTATATTTTTAGTATTTGTTAGTTCCTCTACCAAGAACCAAAATGGAAGTAATATATTTTAATTTTCTAAAATATAAAATCGAATGATCCAATATTGTTCTAAAAAACTAAATCAATCCAATCGATTTGGTTCGGTACAGTTTTATCGATTTTCAAATTTTTTTTCTTTCACCTTTGAAAGCTTGGACGGACACACGTGTAGATAACGAGAAGAAACAAGGTCACATGGTTGTATCCAATTTGATGGAGACAATGAGAGGAATGAATCAATGTTTGATACAAAAAATGGATTATTGGAGTTTCGTCAAAGATGGAAAATCTTTGGAAACGAACAAACTTTGGGGATTCACGAGTCTTGAATGATGTCTTCTCAATTAGAAAATCGAGGCTGCCACGTCGATTTCTAGGCAAAGGGTCAACTGTTTTCGCGAATGTTAAATGAAGGAGAATGATGAGTGCACACAAAAATCATAGTTGGAAAGAACCAATAGTTGGCTTGCCCTTCCTTGCTGGCTGACTGAGAATCTCATACCCCAACTCTCTCTAAGATCATATCGGATGGCTCCTTCTTTCCCTCTTGCTGTCATTCCGAAGAATAAGAAAGTCAATGCAATTAGCTCAGTTTCGGCATACAAAGCTTGCACTGTCTTTTCGCACTTAGGCGCATAGCGCGCCATTAGTAATGATTCGACTACGGTGGCTAATGACGCAAGTGGGATGATATTAATCGAGAAACTTTTCTATAGAGTATTTTAACTATAGAAAAATTTTGTAGATTACCTTTTCTTTCTTTCTTTTTTTCTCTGTTATTATCTCTTTATTGAAAATTATATGTTGAAATGATTAGAACTATACGTAGCACTAGTTGAAAATTGTATGCGGTAATGGTTGAAGATTATTTGTTGATTTAATTGAAGACTATCGTGTTGTATTGATTAGATAATATATGTGGCACCGGTTCAAGATTTATGGTAATGATTGAAGACTGTTTGTTGTTTTAATTCAAGATTATTTGTTACATTGATTGAAAATTATTGCATTGATTGAAGATTGGATAATATATATTGCATTGATTGAAGATTATTGGTTACATTGATTGAAACTATAAAAAACATCTGTATTTCATATTTGGGTAGTTTATATCCATAGCCATATCTAGAGAATAATTTTTACATTTGTGCCAAAAAACCAATTTTATTGCAAGTATATTCAATCTGCAATTTTCACCATTTGATAGTACATAGAATTTTACATAAATACCCCTTGAGCTTATTTTCGATTTCCTACCAATAAAGACATTTTAAAAACCACAAAAATACTTTCCATAAAATGGTAGAAACTACCATCCACGCGTCGCAGGGTATTTAATTCAGTTGATTCTGTACAACGAGGAAAGCAGAAGCAACCGACGAAAATTCCGACGATTTTTCAGTACATAGTTTAATGCAACAGTATTGCATATGTAGTATTATGGTATTATTAATACTAATGTCTTTCAAAGTAATCGCATAAAATTACTGTATTGATTAATGCAAACAGTATTGATTAATGCAAACAGTATTGATTAATGCAACGGTATTGACTATGAGGAAACTTATAAAATTTAAAGAATATTAGAAAGAAAACATACGTATAAATAGGGTATTACTGCCAAAAAACGAACACAACAAGATAACAATTCGAACAGAACAAAAAGTAATCGCAGACGGTTTAGATAACGAACGTAGTCAGTACGAAACGCAGACGGTTCAGATAACGAAAATAAAAAGAATAACGGAAACGATTCTCATAATACAACATTTATTACTATATAATAAAGGTATTATCAACGAAATTTTACACATTACCTATGAACGTCCACGAAACAAAAACGTAGAAGATAGATTCTGCAAGGTTTAGACAGCTAAACAAAAAAACACAAAGAAAAAAAAAGGAGATTGAAGTTTTGGTTCAAATCAAATTAAAAGAAAATTAGGGATTTATCTTAAAAAGGAAAAAAATTCACATAGATAAGGAAAAAATAAATGTTAGAAAAACAGCATCCAATGAAAAAATAAAATAAAACTAGATTAGAATTTCGAAAATTATAAAATCAAAAAATACCATATAAGGTAATCAAGGGCAAAATGGTGATTGAAATTAAATTCATTTATGTATAAAAATCCATTTGAATACAATTAAAATCGATTTGAGATGAAAATGTAATAATTATTCCCTACTTGAATATTCATAATAAATATCCTTCATATTTTTACTAGACTCTGCCCCAATTTTATGTTATGCATGAATTTTTTCTAAGAGTTGCTCTTTTTTTTTTCTTTTTCTTTTTTTGTTTACTATGCATGAAAAAATCTCAATGACTTAAAGTAATATAATTAAAAAGATAAATATTATATTTTTGGTTTAAACCAAAAATATCTAATTAAATCATTTACATTTACTTATAAGAATTCCATACAAGGAAGGAAAACACCAATGAATAGATTCTAAATTTTTTTAGCATTACATTACTTTTTATTTGTCTATCTTCTCAAAATGGTAGAAGAGGTTTCTTAGGAATACGTCATTTATAGAAAATAATTACAAAATCAGTCAACATTTAAAAAATTAGCAAACTTAATTTCTATTATCTATTTTTTTTAATGGTTTATTATCTAATTCTTAAATATAGATTATTATGCAATTACACTAATACTCTTTCAATAAATGTTATTGATTAACCCCTCAAAAAAAAAAGTTTTTTTTTCTTGAAGAAGTTATTTATTACCATTAGAACTATATTATTCAAAAAGAGAAATTTGAAAAAAAAGAAAATTTAGTACAAGTTGGGGAGGGGATAACAAACCCTACATAGAGGACATATACTACTCTCAAATAAATTGAGAGCTAATACCGATTTCACAGAACGAACACGTGATGCTGGTGTTGAACTGGAATAACACCAAACAATAAAACCACTGCGCCACTGATCCATTCGGTAATTCATGCTTCATTATTACCCATTAGTTCTTAGATATCTCTTCCTCGTTATGTCATCTCAATATTTTAGCCACTATTTTTTGTCTCAAACTTTTTTTCCAAAATATACTCTATGAATAACAAGCCATTGTGTTCTTCGTACGATTCAAAAAAATGCGATTTTTCATTTAAGCTTTTCAAAACCTTCAATCTACAAAAATCAAATCTATTCAAGCCCCCTCGAAGATGTCGCATTCGAGGACTATCATCCTTCATTTTATGTCTTCCAGCAACAATCGCAGTTCTTTCCACCCCTAGCAATCGAAGGACCCAACTGCAAATTTGAACTTCATTAAAGGAAAATTGTAATATTTTGATAGTTCTTCTTTATTCAAAACGAGCCCTAATGAAATTATTTACAAAAATACTCTTTTATTATGTTTTATAATAAAGTATTATTGATATTACTTGTTTCTTTTATCGGAGGTAGAATATTCTCACCAAATAAATCTTTATTATTACGATATGAACCAGATGACTTAATGCACCTTATTGGGCTTATATACTAATGCACTTTATTGGACTTATATAATGACATTGTATATAAAGATATAACAAATACAATATTTAAGATATAAGTAGATTTGACAATGTGGTGATTGGTTTTGAGTGTATTCATTTCATATATAAACGAAAAACAAGTAAAGAAGGTTGGGTTGCGCTTATGGTAGACATGAGCAAAGCTTTTGATAGGGTGGAATGAAATTTTGTTCTTAGCATAATAAAAAGAGTGGGGCTTCAGCGACGATTGGATTAAGCGGGTTAGAAATAGTATTTCGTCGGTGAGGTTTCTTGTGATGATTAATGGCACTTTTTATGGCGACTTTACTCCTCAAAGAAGTTTAAGGCAAGGAGACCTCCATTCCTGATTTGCCCTGAAAGTTTTTCCTCGTTACTTATTAGGGAACATCTTAATAACTCTTTCAAAAGTTTTAAAATCAATAATTACTGTTCTATTTCTCATTTATTTTTTGCTGATGATAGTTTGTTGTTTTTCAGGACTGATATCGAGGACTACTAAAAAAATCAAAGATATTTTAAACTGTTATGAAAGAGCTTCGGGAAGTCCTTGGATTTGTGGAGAGGGAAGTCCTTGGACTTACGAAGTTCAGAGAGGCTGGGAAAATGGACTTGTGTCGAAGATTATAGTGAATGGTTCTAATTGGAATATCAATATAATCAAGGACATAATATCAATATAATCAAGGACATATTCTGTGGGGAGGATGCTTCTATAATTTTGAGCATTCCTCTGAGTCTTTCGTCCAAAGGAGATGAGATTGGGTGGAATCATAGTTCTGATGGAGTTTTTTCTATTAAAAGTGTGTACCATCTTAGTGCCAAGCTTGCTGACGAGGTTTCCCCTTTGTCTTCATTTAATAATATGTATAGCTCTTGCTGGAAGAACTTCTGAAAGGTCAACATTCCTCCTAAAACTAAGATTGGAGCTTGGAATCTTATTTTGAACGCTATCTCGTCCAAAAGTAATATTTTTGATAAAGGGTTTCATATTAATGTGAGTTGTTTTTGATGCGGTAAAGGTAAATATGCATATCAAGAAAGACTGTAAATTTTCTTCCGGTATTTGCATGCATGTTTTCCCTTGGTTTTCTGACTTTTGCATGATAACAGATTCTTCTAGGTGAATTTATCCTAAATCAATCCGAGCCCTGAATCAGAACTCGTAATTGAAACATCCAGTTAGCTCGGTTAAGCTAAATTTATCCTGCTTGCTTCACTTCAGCCAATGGAGACGATTCAACGATGCTTCTCAGATGCTAAGAATTTCTTAGTCTCAAATGCCATAATATTTTAATGGGAGAAATGTTGAGGACACAATTCATGTGAAATTTTAAAATAATAGAATCAACCGAGGATGAAGGCGAGGAAAAATCCATTTTCCATTTCTAGATGTTGAGGAGAATAGAGATAGAGGGGGGGGGGGGTGCGGTTTCAGAGGGAAAAATTATTATTTTTAACGGTGGTTAAGAGTAGAATTTAGTTGAAGGATCATTTTTAAACTTAATTGATAGCTAAAATTGAACATTTGAAAAGTTATATAATAAAATTGAACAAATATCAAAGCCACCAAAATTAAACATTTGAAAGGATAATACTAAATGGAATAACCATGAATTTTACCTAAAGTTCCAAAAAGCCTCTCTGGAGAGAAAAATTAGGCTTCATCTAGGAGGCTTTACCTCGGAGTAGGGAGACTCGTCCTCCGTCGTGGGTGGCCTATTCTCAGGAGTGAGAGTCCATATCGATGTCGTGGGGGTCAATTCTAAGTGGTGGCAAGAGTCTTGAATCTTCAGTGTACTGGTGACTGGGTTTTCTTTTCCAGTGAGGGTGTTTGGGTATTCTGGGATGAGAATAAACATTTCCCTTAGTTTCAGGGAGAGGCAACTTCTACCGGGTCTAGGAGAAACTACCACCAGTGTCCAACACCTGAGCAGTAGCTTAACCCCAGTCGCCAGCAGTTTGATCTCATCGCTTCGTCATAGGGCAGAAGAATGTAATCATGAGGTGTGGATGTTGGTCAAGCGACGCTGTTCAGTAGGATGAGAGGCTTGGGAATTCGAATAGTGTCGTTCGAAAGGGGTTGAAGAAGAGTGGCCTGGAAATCACAAGGAAGCTTGGTTGAAGAAGAGGGTTTCATACAATGAGCATTCCAATGGGTGGTCTAGTCTTAGAGGAACGCAACCTTTCAACAGAAGTAAGGTTCTGAGGTGGGTGTAAGAAGTCAAAGCTTTCAAAGGAGTTTCTTATTCCCCCAACGCTGGCAAAGGAGGTTCCATCAATCCCGGTTCGGTATGTGGACCAAACTGGTGGGTCTTTTGAGCGAAGGGTTTCGGTGGTCAGGGTGTGGCTCCATTGCGGAATCGTTTCGGGTTGCTGGTTCTTTATTAGTCTCTTTGGGGGGGGGAGGGTCTTTTAATTCCTTTCGGTGTGGTTTATTTATCCAGTTTTTCTTTGTAAGTTTATGTGCTTTGTTATTTATGTCTTTAGGGTTAGTCTTGTTGCTTCAGGGCATTACAGAACTGAATTAGTTGAAAAAAGTCGTGTGAATAGGGTTGAACGTCAGGGCATTCCAGGGAAAGAGTAGGCTTTATTCAAATCCAACTCTTTCCCTTTCAGCTTTGGTAAGTTCGTGTTCTTCAATAGTCCATATGGTTTTCGGATTATCCCCAAAGCTTCTCAAAAGTCAGCTGGGTATGGCTTGATGATGGTTATAGGACCCTTTGTTTGGTTGCCTCGGATTCTTGGAAGTCCAAAGTTGTCGTGGTCCTGGTTCGTGAAGGTTTGTTTAGTCTATTCACAGTTTCTCTTCTTCTTTGGTCTAGGTGCCTCCGTTCTGGTCTGTGTTTAGGGGCCCTGTCTGTTGTAGGGGTTGTTTCCCAAGGTTCGGACTTTTTTATGTTGGGGGAGGCAAATCTGTCTCAGTATTGAATAATGAATGAAAGCTCTTAAGGTTCAAAAAAAAATGGAATAAACACGAAAACCTAGGGACCGAACTAAAATAGTATTTTAACCAAACACTGCAAATCTCGCTAGTTACCTGGTGGTTTAGACACGCCAGCAGCTTGGTATGGCAAGAACCTTCTGCAAAGGACAAAATACAATACAATACAATACCACATGTATCAAAGAGCCACATATCCAAAATATCAAGTTGCAGAGAATGTGATTCTTGTACCTCAACTGCCCTGGGCAAAGATGCTGACAAATATATGGAGAGGAAGACCACACGCTGAGATCAAAAGAAATATTCAGTGGGAGTTTTACCTTAAATTACACAAGAGAGCTCCTAATAAAATTTAAACAGGAGGCACAAAACACGCAATGTTATTCATCAAAAACCCGCTCACGAACTGGACTGTTCTTTTTCCCAATAAAAAAAAATCATAACTAATTGACTAATTCAGAGTATTATAAGAATATTCAGTTTGCTTCATTGAAAACCTTCCATTGAATCTATCCTCCTTCACAACTCATGACAAATGAAACTATTACATTTCCAAAAACATGAACCTCCACCAATTTACATAAGTTGCAAAAATTGGCAAACTTTGGCAGTCGTCACTTGGCGACTTCCCATCCCAGCAATTTGTTTGTAAGAGAAAGCAGCAGAGTTGTCACAGTCAGGTGAAGCACAGATTTACAGGATGAACACCATAATTATAAGAGGATCCCTGTACAGAAAAATAAGAATTACTGTTAATGCTACTCTTCTTTTTTTTTTTTTAATAATAAACCAAACTTTCTTTAAAAAAAATAAAAGAACAAAAGAAAATGCCTGCAAAGAGAAAACAGTTCTAGTACGTATATATGATTTACTACCTATGAAAATGGAAGAAGTTAAAAGTTCAATCCATGATGGGCACTTATGTTGGAAATAATTTTCTACGGATTTTTTTGACATCCAAATGTTGTAGAGGCAAGGGGTATATCTTGTATGAATAACTGAGGTATGTGCAAACAGGATATTGGACACTCATGAATATTAAAAAAAAAAGAGAAAGTTCTATTGAATGCCAGCTAAAACTAAAAACAGCAAAAGTGAGATTTGTAAAATAAATGTTGGCTGCAGATCCTATGCAAGAATAGACACTGTCTTCACTGTCATTTGTTTTGGTGGTTTCTTTTTTTTAAATTCAACAATTTTGGAGCAACCTTCTACAAACACGAACAAGCCATTAACCCAGCTTTGCTTTTTGCTTATCTTTTTCATATGGCTTGCATAAAACAGGCGGTAAATTATGCCAAAGCCTTCATCCCAAAAAACATCAGCTACAGTCAAAAAGAAAACCAAATGGATTCAGGAGCTCCAAAACTTAAATACTGTCCAATACAACATTAGCTCTGTAAAAACACAAAGATTGGGATCGAGTTCTATAAAATGATTCATATATTTGGGCTTCATTGAGTATTGAACCATGGGAAACAACATGGACAGCCTTCCTGGTTCTTTTGAAGTTCTCTTTAAAAGGTTTTGGAAGGCAAAAATTTATGACCAAGACGTGTTCCATTACAAATCCCTTTGTTTGAATTCCCCCTATTGATGTTGTCAGCTTATTGAAAAAGGTTTGGAGGAATCCACTGAACTGACTCGAAGTCCTCATCAGCTTTGAGAGTTCCACACCACCGGGCTACCATTATGAAAGGGATTATGGACGAGCAGACGTGCTAGTTGATCTTTATTTAGTTATCTTCATCCAAGCACTCAATCTTATGATCTTATCTATTGGTTTGAGCTGGTTTACTCACACCTTGATTATTCTTACATGCCAATCCATGATCCTACTACATTTGGTTGTAAAGATAACTCGTAGAAAATTAAATCCCATAGATTGAACTCATAACCTCTAAGCACTTTATGATTTACCAAACCTTTATAGTCCTTATCTGTTCTTAAGGTATCTTGGTTGCTTTAGGATTTTTTCTTTGTAGAGTTAACTTTTGTATTTAGTTATGACAGGGCTTATCATACTCGTACATTTTCCTTCATCAATGAAAATCATGTTTCCTATTAAAAAACGAGTAACAAATATCACATGTAGTTCTTGGACCTAAAGCTTAGACTATAGAAAACAAAAACATTTTCATTCATAAAGATGAAAGTGTTACAAGCTATTGGACTAGGTTCTTAGCTTAATTACACTACGATATTAAGATAAATACAAATCTAAATCTCTCGAAAGATTGAACTTCTAACATTTTAGGTACTAAGAAGGGAGGGCTTGCACATCCCGAGGATAATCTCATGAATCAACTACACATCCAAGAGAAAGAACTCGTATACCGAGGAATCTCCATCGAAATTGGCACATTGAGAAAGGGGAAAGATTAGTGACATATCCCTCGTATCGGCACCAAATGAAGAAGTGCGTGGAAAAGACGCTCAGCCGACGATCCATAGTGAATCAAATCAACAATAGATGGGGTGAATCACCAAAATAGCACAAGTCACTTCTTAAGCCAAGTAGAGGGTGCAAAAGAAGAAAGTCAACGAGCATTAAAACAACGAACTCGCATGGTTTTCTATAGGCCAACATACGACCAACGAGCCAACGGTGAAGATGAAAGAGTTTTTCGATACAAACATACAAACTAATAAATCAATCACCATCGAATTGGAATAGCTCCAAAATAGCTCTCACGTGGGTTCACTGCACGCAAGGGGCATTCAACAACCAGCCATCATCGATGTCGAGGACTAATTTTTGACAATACAACAGCGAAAACTCTAAGCCCAGAGCCACTAGCTTGAAAATTTTATCTTTAAAAAATGAACCTCTAAATTGGTCCTAATGAACCAGACCAATTAAACAATGGCCAAATCTTTTCAAAAAATAGGGATTCGAACATAACAAAATGGAGAATGTTTATGTCGCTAATGGAGTGAATGAAGCACAAGTTCTTCATTAGACGATATCTGGAGCTTGTCAGACTTCGTCACTTCTGATGGGAAGCTTTTGAGTTTTCACTGAACGTTAAATGTGCTTCACAGAAGAACCATTGATGTGTTTCAGAAAGCGCTGACACCGATCAAGCTTCACCAAATGCAAAATGCGCTTATAGGCTAATCCTCCAGACGATAGCGTCGAAGACGAATGAGATATGTCGAGGAAGCTCAGTCCCAGTCGAGGAGTTACAAACGAATGAAATCTTTCTCTCTCGAGCTAGCACAATGTTAATCCCACCAAGGGTGTCGAACCCCCGACTTAGTGAGATGGTCGTTGATGGAGATCATCCTCCGGCACCAATGAAGAGGCAGGAGTGACGCCAAAAATGAGGGGAAAGCTTCGTTGTTTAGAGGATATTTGAGGCAAAGAGAATGAGAATGAGAATTAGGGTGGAGAAGAATGATTAATGGGGAGAATGGCTATCTATGATTAGAGTGAAGAGAATCATTACGAGGAGAATCATTACTTGCGTTTGGGGCGAAGGGAATAATTATGAAGAAGATAAAAATTTCGAGTATGATATAACTGTAAAATATTTATGGAGAGAATAAAAAGTAGTTACGAGGAGAATAAAAAATAGATGTTAGGGAGAAATGAGGTTATAAGGAGAATGATTCTTGGTGTTCCAAAAACTGATAATCATCCACTTTCGAATTCTTCATATTTCACACCTTTGCCTCAAACAACCCATTAGGATTTTTTGGGAGTGTTCTAGAGTGAGGGAGACAGATATTGAGAGAGAGAGAGTCAAAATAAATCCATGCTAGCTTGTTGGGAGTGAATGATAAAAATACAATGCATAATCTATTACTTTTTTCAGTTCACTCAATCTACATTTGGTGGATTTGTTAATTAAATATTTTTACATTATGTGACCAGATGGGGGAATCCTTTTCATCTTTGGAATTTTAAGATGCATATAATGATATAGAACTAAAAATTATAATTTATTTTATAAATATAATTTTTTTTAAAAATAAGATTTCATTAAATAAATATACTATTTTCCATGTTATTTCATTTAAAAATGAAAACAAGCATTCAATAACATTCTATAAATTATATAAAATAATTATTTACGATATTTATAATGTTTCAAATAGTATTTAAGATACTGCTAAATATTTAGTCTGTCACTATCTTTTTACTGTTTACAAATGTATTACTTGACACTTCTTTAACAGCTTTTTAGTTAAAATTCAATTACTTGATATGTTATAGTAAACATGTTCCGAAACGTTTGTAACATACAAAGAAATAGAATACAGCTTTTTTTCCTTTTTCATTTAATCCCTTCTTTTCAAATTTTTGTTTCCAGATTATAAACCAAATGAAACATAGACTTCCAAATGTTTCCCAACAATAACCCTTAAATAGAAGAAACCAAAAAAAACAATTCCTTGGAGAAATTAGCAAAAACAAAATTAACAACATACACCCTTGGAGAATAATTAGAATCAACAAACGCCAAAACAGCAAGTATAAAAATGAATGCATGATATACTCACATTCTACAAATGTCCAGGTGCCTACAGTTCACTATAATTGCGCCAAACAGCACGAAATTCCTCACGGAATGTGTTTAGGCGTGCTTTCAAGTTCGGTGTCCTGAAGCTTGCATGAAGCAAAGTGGCTGAGAAAAATGTTTGATGGTGTATGAGAAAAACAATCATAAAGTACAAGACTGAGAAAAATAAACAAATTCGTTATAAGCAGCAAACATACCGAGAAGCCCAAAGGCAAGTGACCAAAGTACAGTCAATAAACCGCAAGAAATGAACCAGAGTATGAAACTCACTGAATCAGATGGGAGAACAATAAAAAATGTATAGCTTAAAAGATAAACTATGTTAAAATTCAAATTCAAAGGAGCAAAAGAAGCCTGATTAAAAAGATGCACTCGAAGAGAATATCTGTACATAAACATAGATGAAGCAGATCCTCTATATACATATGAATGTACACCAATAAAAAAAAAAATTTAAGGCATTTTACCAGAAGAGAACGTCAAGACAAAAACCCATCGAGGACGTCCACATATGAATATTGCTCTTTTAGATGACGGGCGTCCACGGATAACAGGCCTGAAAAATTATTTAACAAATATGAATTCAAAAGGCACTACTTATTACATTCATGGAAACTGATGAAGATACATACGTGTGAGGAGGTCTCATCTTTGCAGCCAAATGTGGAGAGAACTGCCTAACAGTTCTGGTTACTTTCTCACTGAATGTGCCTGCAAAACTGTGGTGGAAAAATATGATTAAAGAAAGAGCATAATAATACATTAACAAAAATTGTGTACCTACAAATCCTGCTACTCTAGATCACAAATGTTGTGTAATCAAGAAGTTAAAAATGTCCATTAATAAATAGAGGTTACTAGTAAGCTACATCCGTTATTCTTGGTTTTCAAGCTTGAATTTGTTGATGCATTTAGCAACAGATGCTTGGACCAGAAAATCTAATTTGAAATAAATGGAAAGTTATGAGTGCAACCTTGATATTTCACAGCAAGATGGAAAGAGGCATCGATGTTCACATATTGTGTATTTAAAATATTTAAGAAATTAACAAAGAGTATGGTTGAGACTATACTTTTTTTTGAATATTTGAGTAAAACTTAATGCTACCTGTATGAAGGTCCAAAGAACAACTTTATAACCATAATTACTTTTCCAAGTATTTGATGAAACCAACGAAAAAACAACATTCTCATCAGAATTCAGAAGAAAGTCTAGTGATATTAATTATCATCTTCAGTGTGTAAATCAGGCTATCGGTCCACCTGTCATTGAGAAAAGCGATGCTGAGTGCTGTGAGAAAAGCAGCAACGATAGCAAGTGGCCTTCGTAGAAAACCCAGGGCTGCAATCAACATTTCACAGTTGAGGAAAAACTATACGTATGCAGCATATAAATGCAGATAAATGGCTGTCTAAGGACTCACCAAGAATGAAAACAATCATAATGAAGTAGTTGGTTCGGTAACTGCAAATACAACAAATAAAGAATACAAATTAGTAAGCTGAACGAGGCACAGAATACCAACCAGTTTAAAAATGAAATGACGTGATATGGATTTCAGCAAGTTTTCCGAACAAGTAAACTATAGCACGCCATGATCAACTATTTAGGTTACGCAATCCTCACGACATGATTTTCTATAAAAACTGAAAAAAACAAAATAAGCATCGCAGATTAAACTGCAGCATGTTTAATTAGCAAGTAAATTAACAAGACTCAAGCAGCCGAGCCTAACACGTCAAACATATATACCTTGATTTTCCCTGAACAAGTTGCATATCGCGTAATCATATTCCATTTTGTATTGAGAACATGTAGCTCCATACGAACTCAATTCGTAAAAAACGAACTAAACCTATATGTAAGGCGTTATAATCAAAAGCACCACGCAGTGTGGATCAACCTCACTCAAATAATTATGACTCTCGGCATGAAATTGTGCCTAACGAATTAAAAAGATACAGTAACTGGAACAAATTGAATGAGAGAGTAATCTTACTAATAGAGATTGCATTTGAGGCGACTGTTCCACTTAGAAGAAGATCTGGGAACGGTGAACCTGGAGAAGAACTCGGAGATAGGACGAGGAGGCGATGACCAATCAACCTCCCGAAGCGCGTCGATCAGATCTTCTGCAGTAACGTTGCCCCAATCCATGGCTGGCTATCTCGACTTGTCGAATTGAGACGACGATCTGGTTTGCAGTGGCAATTGGGCGCGTAAACCCTCAAAGAAGCAAGAGCTCGGAGGAGAAGGGAGAAATGCAATGTGAAGGAAGGTTGTGGCCTCTGAAACGTTTCGAGTTTTGACAATTGAGGAGGTAATTTTAATTTGGGCTGTACTTAAAAGCAGAGGTGTCCATTTTCCAAATGGGAACAGGTCCCCACTCAAGTCTTACGCATTTATCCAACATTTGGCTCATTCATTAGATCAAATTCGTTTTGGTAAAGGAGTAGTTTACCACTCATTCATGATTAAGATAATATTAGCATATAATCATCATAATGAAATATTTGATCTATGTTTATAACGAAATTACTAAACGAATCTAATATTTATAGTCTGGTCATATGTAAAAACTATTTTTGCATAGGCACTGTTACTAACATGTCTTTACATAAGCAACCAAGATCAAGTTGTTTGTAACCTAAAGCTACAGTTCAGCAAACTGGGCGCCTAAACGTCGCCTTCAAAGACGACGCGACCCCAGGTCAGGTGGGACTACCCGCTGAATTTAAGCATATCAATAAGCGGAGGAAAAGAAACTGGGCGCCTAGCCTTAGTCGATAAACTGTAGCTTTAGGTTATTTTTTTGAAATTAGATCCACTTGTATATCCTACAGACTTGTTCAAGTGTTTATATTAATAACTATGGTCATAACGTCATTGATCTAATTAATGGGTGAGGGCTTGATGATGGTTATAATTAAATGTGCAATAAATAATAATTAATAACTCTTTACTAATAACTGAAAATACATTAAATGTGTTCTTTAATTGCAATTTACTAGGCCTCTAGATCACAGTCCATAACAATGAGCACACAAGTCATAACTTCCTTACTATAAAAATCAAACAATCATCTAACATGATCATCAGTACATAGTTGTTGACTCTCATAATAGGAACTCAAGTAAAAGCTAACATGGTCGTCAACACACAGGTTGTAACTTCTTCTCCAAGATGCTCAATCAATAATTTCACATCGTCATTAGCATGCATGTTGTGGCTTCCTTTGGGAATGCAATCAACCATTTAACATGATCATCAACTTTGTAACGACCCAAGCTTTCGTCAGTATAAATAAATGTATGTTTTGGACTTTCAAAATATCTGAAGGGGCTGAATTGAATGAATTTGTCCTCAATTGACTTAAATGAACCTTCCTCAAGAGGAGTAGGATAGTAAATTTTAAGTTAAATAGGGGTAAATTAGACAATTTAGCCCTATGAGCCTTTTGGTAATTTTGCATTAATTTTCTAGTCCTTTTGGTAATTAGGCAACCATATTTAATTTCTCAATTTTCTGCATCGCACAAATCCCGAAACTTCGTGTTTAGAGAAAATTAGAGCCTTCGTCAGCGCCGCCCATCATTGTTCGTGTTTGCTGTCATCGTCAGTGGAGTAGCGAATCAACAGACGTCGCATGTCGAGCATGCATTCCTGAGTAGATCCACGAAGCTGAGAGCCAATCACCGCCTGCGTCAGGTGTCAGTCGTATGCGCCAGTTAGCGCACCCGCAGCTTCAACCAATCGAATTTTATCATTCTATTAGCCGATCAGTATCAAACATGTGTCTCGTTCCTACTCGAGTGTCGCTCGCATACGCAGCTTCTGATTGAACCACGCGATCCTGAACCAGCTGCGTGTCTGAACCTGACCACACCAGCTTCCCGAGCTAGAGTCGCCTATTCTAACTTGCCAGCGATCACAGAGCCCGTGTCTGAGCCTAGTCGCGCGTTGATCTCACTCGCATGCGCCGTTCTCCATTCATCGAGTGCTCCAGCGAGGGAAAATCTCGATTTTGCCTTTAAGGTAAAACCCTGCTCTAAGTTCATTTTTTTTTAGGCTTTAGATCCGATTATGAGTCGTTTATCCGCTATTGGCATTTTTGTGGAGATTCTTCAAGAGACTTCAGTTGAGCATTCCGAGAGTTAATTTAAGGAGATTTTGGCCAAGGTAAGGGAATGTTACCTAGTATTGTACTGTTATGAGTAATATAAACGCGTGTTAGGTTAGATAACCTCTGGATTTCATTATACTATCCATATGTTGTGATGATGTGAACTTATTTGATACCATGTTTTATTGATGTTATGAAATTAGGAATGAGTATGCTAAACTCTTTATATTTCCTAAATGTGAAAGTATGTTTATTGACAGTCCTATAGGGGACTTATTATATGTTAGAAAGCATGTCTATTGATCGTTCTATGAGTGTACCTGTTTTATGATTTATGCTATGTCATTCCAAAAGGACCTGATTGTTACTGTATTTTAGCACGAGTTGTTGCTAGAAGAGACGTAGACTGGTCTTGAGACTCAGATAGGGGGTCGGATTAGGTGCTATATGAAGGGAAGATATTCCTACCCGTAGTAGTGTCAAGAACCAGGAGGCCACCCAGTTAGCCATACATATCAGCGTCCACCTGACTTTCTCCAAGTGCCATGTTCAGAAGTCGGAGTGTGGGTGATATCCCACCGCGTGAGGTGATTGCACTACCACCACGCAACGAGTGATTAAGGCCTGAGGACCACCATGTTTCTCAGCTTGTCGAGGGGCTCTCACACTAGCATAAGTTACCGAGATTTTCCCATAGTTCAGACACTTGAATAGGGGTATTTTGGTCTTTTGACATTGGTCATTAGACAACTCATAGTAGCTTGGGTCAAGGGATTCTTTATGTGCTTACTTTTTATTCATGTTATTTGCTCTTATATGGATTCATGTAGGTCCCGTGCTGGAGCCCTTACTGAGTTTAAAGCCTCACGCTTTCCTTTTGTGGTTTGCCATAGGTACTCACGAGTAGGACTGGATAGCGGAGCTGGAGCTAATGTGGCGTGGGATTAATTTTAATAAATTGCATTAGACTATAAAGTTTTGATGCTTGTTTAAATTTTATTCTACACTAACTATTTATTGAGACATGTCTGTTTATTTACCAATGTTGTTTTCTATTTTAAGGGTACCTTAGAATCGGTTTTACTATTTTTAAACTAGAGATGTCCACGGGGCGGGGCTAGGGATGTGATTCTCCGTCCCCGTGAAATTTACCGTTCTTTTTTGTGGGGATCAAGGCGAGGATTCCCGTAGAGTATTAGAGATGAGTCGATTTCGTGAGGGGAATTTTCTCGCACTTTTTTATTATTATAAAATTATTTTATATATCCATATAATATTCAAACTTAACTATTAAACTATAAAAATAGCATTCAACAAATTTCTAAAATAATCTCAAACAAGTTATAATAATTTCAAATAAATTCATCATAATCTTTAACAAAATTCATAACATCCTTAACAAAATTCATAACATAGTCTTCAAAAAAATTCAAAACATATAGTCGAATCTTCACCAAATTCTTAACACATCGTCTTCAACAAATTTATATGATTACCTAAATATTACAACATCAATCTTAAAAATATAACATCAAAACCTCAATAGTAAAGCATCAACCTTAAAAAATTGATATTACAACACCAATCTAAAAATACAACATCAAATTCCTCATAATACAATCCAGCTTATGAGTTCATTCTTCAATTTTCAACATTTGTAGCACATATTCTTCAAAAAATAGATGAAAAAACAAATAATTATAAAGGTTAGTCAGAAGACACAAAGTCTTAGAAATTATTTACCTCATCATCATCTGGATCCTGGTCCTGGAAAACAGTCTCCAACATTTTAACATCTATTGGATTAGATTTATCTATGATAGACGAGCACAAATAAAACATTTTAGTTAGTTAATATAAAAAAATGTATGGCAATAATAGTTTTCTTTTAAAAGTACATTCATACCTTTGGCCATAACCAATCTTGAGCACACATCAAAGCTTCCAATAAGGTAGGATGAATTTGAGATCGATGTGGACCTACATGTCTATCCCCAATACTACATGCAGACTCTAAAGCAATTGTAGTAATTGGAACCGCTAAAATATCTTTGGCAATTTGATACAAAATAGGATACTTTACCCCCATTTAACTTTTACCAAGAAAAGTGTCAAAGTCGTCAGATCGTGGTAAAAGGCTTTCTTCTAAATAAAGATCCAACTTTGTTTTGACATTATCAACATTTGCAACGTTGCTAACAAACTCATCAAACTTAAGAAATCAATCTTTCTTCTAACTTTGTCGAGAACTAGAACTGCTCACTTTCATGGAAGAACGTGAAAATTCTACATTCATACTGGAACTTGAACTATAATATTTCATCAGATCTTTGCAGATATCTTTAACACGATGTATTTCAACAGTATAATATAATCCATAAATTTGAGGAAAACAAAATTCAATCAATCTCAACTTAAACCTGGGTTCAAAACTGTAGCAATTGCTTAGACACCATGAATCACACTCCAATATTTTTCAAACTTAGCAATCATTCTTGATGCCATTACTTTTATCTATTCAATTTCACACTCAAGCCACTTAGAAAGTTCTAATCTAACATCACATATTTCAGGAAAAAATACATTAGCAAAAGTCCAATCACTTTCTGAAGGAAGACATTTGAATTGTGACTCACGTTGTTTTAAACGAGGAAAGACATTCTTGTATATCAAGGAAGTTTTAAGCATCACATATGTTGAATTCCATCTTGTCACACAATCAAGATAATCATTCACCCAAACTAATCAACATTGTTCATTTAATTTTTGTTATAACTCGACTCAATATATTAAATTCTTAAAATAATCAATCCTGGTGGAAATGACATGAATTTATTACTTGACTATAAATGACGACATTTGCTAGCATTTTTTGTGACTGAGATACTTATAACTTTGTCAATGCGTGAAACATTCATGACAGAACATTAATTTACTCTTTTTGCATATGTGGTTGCTTTGACACACGTCAGTTGGACTATAATATGAGTCGATGAACAATTCAAATAATGATAGCATGTAATGAATAATGTTCTAAACATTTAACGCAAGCATACACAACCAAGTTGTATCAAGTGATAAGTACTACGGTCACTCTCCATATGAACTTTCTTTTTCATATTATAAGAGTTCATGCAAAAAAAAGTCGGTTTTGTCACTTAACTGACACTTCGGCTAAAATTGTCAAATGAACAACAACCAAACTGATATAAAGTACTAAAAACGCATAAAATGTTAAACACAATTAAAAATCTAAAATACAAGGCTCTTAACTTTATACTAAACCTGCAATAAATAATCATCTCAATGACTACATATGTCTAAATACAAAATGAGCTTAAAATACATAACTATAGGAAACACATGGAAAATATAACATGCAAAAAGATTAATCAAAACTAAGTTAATGATCATGGATAGTATATCTCTAACATCTTCCTCATTTCTTTTTCGAGAGTTGGCTAAAGCAAACATGAATAGATGGCCGATCAAAGTATAGTATTAATTTAAACTACTACCATGACTAGTTCAACATCTTTTCTTACCTATAAAACACATGTAAATCACACTTTTAATCCTAGCCTCCACCTTTAGGTGATTAGCTCATGCTTACACCATAAAAAACAAAAACTGAGTAAGTTGAGGTAGAGAACAATTCACAACAAAAACTTAGGGTAATTACTCATAACATAATGTTATTCATAGTAAAGCAACAAAACAAGTCCATAAGCTCAATACAAGTGAACAAACATAAAACATAGTATGACCTAAACTACATAAACTGTGAAGTGAAAACATATCTTAAGAACTTGAATCATTTTAACACAGTTGAAATAAGCTACGTACCAAATCACTTAACCTTTCTATAAAGACACCAAGCTCAACAATAAGCTATAATAATAATAATAATAATAACTAATTAGAAACAAAGAGAATGAAGTCCTAAGGCATCAGTGAAAAAAAGAAAAAAATTGTGGAAAAGGAAAGAAAATTATAAGAAGTATACTCGTATTTTCATTAATTGCAGCTTTTATAACTCAAGTATTTTCTTTGATCGACGTTTTAGATTCCAGGGCAAACAACTTTGATTTCCTCCCTCAAACGACCTAGAATGATATGTGTACTGTTAGGGTTGTGTCATAAAGGCCGAGTAGTTTATAAATAAATAACAAAATATTTAATGTTATACAATTAATGTTATATTTCAGTTATTAATAAAGGATATTATTTTAATAAATTGCGCATTTAATATTTCAACGTCATTCAGTCGTATAACATTAATGAGACTAATGGTGATATTCTCGTGGTTATTTATATGAATACTTAGACAAGTATGTGGAACATACAAGTGGATCTAGTTCCAAGTTAATAACCTAATATGTCTAGAGTATATGAACTAAGGCAAGGGCGCCTAAGTTCTGGTGACACTGTTGGTGCGGCCCACTTTGCACGAGTTACAAATGACATGATCTTGATTATTCATGATGAAACATGTGATTAGGGGTGTCTATGCAGAAAGAAGTTTGTATAAGACAAGACTACAAGGTTTAAGATCTAGTTAGTAAATTCGTTATAGACTTGTATCAATTACTTCACAGTGTTTATAGTCGATGTGATATGAATCCTGAGTGGGTTATTAACTTCTATTTTTTGAAAGTGTCATTTGATGTGTATGGGTGAGACCAGTCAAACAACGTTGGGTCAATAAGCCTCCCACATTGAAAATTTTCGTAGTGAGTGTCTGAGAAAGCAACGCCGCAAGAAGAAATTCACGCCATCTCAGATATTGAAGAAGATGTAGAGTTATTCTCTTAAGAACTAATTCCGCGCTTGAATAAAGGGATCATGCCTCTCATTAGCCGAGAGGACACTAATTTATAGTTCGACTATAAACACTTGTTCATTAGAGAAATCTGTGGCAATTAAGGAGAAATATGTAATTATAGGGGTAAAACATACATTTTGACCCAACTATGGATTACAAACAAGCTCGTGAAAGATCACATGACATATGATCGATTATATATGTAGACATAATTACTTGTTCTATAATTTGAAAGAGTTCAACACATGCCTTTAGAGAAATACACGCCTGATGTTAACGATGAGAGATAAATCGTGTGAGATATATGAGCAAGCTTATGTAAAATTGACAAGTTGACCCATTACTTATTTGACCCCGTAGATTCCTTAGAATTGTATATATATTTATATATTTAAATCAAATTATTTAATAGTGGGACCCTTTAAGAGAGTGATAATTTTAATTGAGAAAATTGATTAATTTGACCATGTAGATTAGCACCTAAACTTTGTTGCAAGAAATTATAAGACTGTTTGACTGCTTGACCATCTTTGATTGGTCAACCAAGTTGACTGGGTCAGTGATCCCAAAAACACGTTTTTCAAAGTTAGGTCTTTTTGCTAATTTTGACGTTATGAACCCAATTTTGTTAGTCTAAGGTGCTATTTTTGACCCGTTAATTTGTTAGGGCCGAGTCATGTGCTAGCCTTCGTAGATCGTTGATTTTGAGCTTAGGAGCTCACTTATGGGATCAACTAAGGTAAGAGACACATATCCTCAACTTCGAGATCATGTGGTTTAATACATGAATGTACTAAAATATGATGTCTTGTGTGATGATTATTAAACGGATTGGTGTTTGTATACATTAATTGATGGTTGGTTTGATCATGACTATTTGAGAGAACTGAACACGTGAATATAGATATGAATATGCAATGATATATGTTGAAGCTGTTTAGTGTGCGTGTTAGGCTGAGATGTTCCATAGGGAACTAGTTTACGCTGTCGTCCCATTGGGGACCTATTTATTGTGTTGTATCATTGGAGACTCATCTATGGTGCATGTCGTTGCGATGTTCTATGTTGAGCTAGCTACAACGTCGTCCCATTGGAGACATATTGTTCTTGTCTCATAGAAGACCCGCTTATGGTGAGTGTAATGACACCACCGTCCCTTAGGGGACGGTGATTAGCACGTGCTGGTGTACCGGGAAGACGTGGCCAGTCACGAGTAACAGATAGAGGATAAGAGACAAATCTTGGGTTGTTGGACTACGATGTAGGGACGCACTTCCCATTGCTAGAGGCAATATCCTCGAGTAGCACGATGTGAGGAGGGTCGGCCAACCTGGTTGCTCCATTTATCAAGATAGATCTGTCGTAATCATAGGGAGCATGCCACTATATGGGTAGGAGAGATATCCTGTGGCGAGGTGTATGGATAAATGTCTAGTCGTGAGTGTATGAGGCCTGACGAAAACTAGGTAGCTTTGCTTGCCAGATTCCCACCATGGACAATGTCACCCAGTTTGCTTACTCAAGCGAGTCATAGAACTCTAGAGGGTGTTTTGGTCCTTGGCTTAGGCTTGGACCGCTCTGCGTGGTACATGTCATATGCGTTCTGTTGATTTCATGATTTGGCTATATTATTCATGTCTGATCCCGAGTTGGGGATCCTTACTAAGTTTTCACGAACTCACCATTTTTACTGTAGAATTCCATAGGTCTGACAAGTCTGTACCAAGATGGATGATCGAGTTGGATTTAACCATGGACATCGCTGCACTCTTTACAGTTTTATTTTACTTATGTTTCTTTTACATAACTTTCGAGGCATGTGTTGATTTTTGGTATTTAGAGGTTTTTTTTATTATTTTGGATTTTACTCAAGTACCCTTAATCTGTTTTGAGAGCTTTTAAAATTAATAACAATTATTCCATCTAATTAAATATTCTGTTTTAAGAACATGCCAACACCATCTAAGTGTTGAAAATTCATGCATTATGGTAAAAGACCTAGGTTTAGACTAATAGTTTGGGTCGGGTCTTTACAATTAAAGAGAAAAAAAAATTATTGGATAAATTAATTATAAATAATTATTAGATAATTATTTATTAAGAGAACTCAACTATTGATATGTTGGACATATTAATTTAATAATTATTGAATAATTATTAAGTTGAGAACTATAATTAATATACGGACTTATTAATTAAAATGAACTATTGGATAATTATTCTATTAAAGAATTAATATATTAGATATATTAATTAAAATGATTTATTTATTTAATAATATATTTGTTATATTGTGGAACTGACATTTATTGAAATCAATTAATATTTTTGTAATCACACACATTAATTGCATGGTTCCACCTAGAATTCCCAACCTATTAATCAAATAAAATCAATTATTGTTCTTTTTCCCCTAAACTTTTGATGTGCATGCTGATCCATTACCAAAGGAAAGATTGAGGCAACATAGAGTTTTTTTTTGATGTGCATGGTTCCACATATGATATTTGTAACCATTAAGTTTTAAATTTTCAATTTGAGCAATCGTCTTCTCTAAAGTTTGAAAAATGTTACAATTAACCCTTTAAGTTAATCTTAAGAGATTTCCACAGGATAAAATTGTCTAAAAAATATTAGTCTTTCTTGTCTCTCTTAAAAGTCTGTAACTATAGAAATTCATAATTTATTAACTCTTATAAATTTATAAAATAAAAAAATTTGTAAACTAATGAATCTTGTAAATGTGTATATTTATAAATTAATGGCTTAAAAGTTCAATCAAATTTTAATTTTGATATTTTTAATAAACCAATATTTATTTTGATTTATATAATTTAGTTAGGATCAAGATGAAATTTAAAATAATACAAACTTAAATTTCAAAACTAAAAACAAACAAAATCAATATCAAACTAACTCTATTCATAGCAAAAAGAAATTCCCCAAAAATATATATCAATAAACTAAAAATGGAAGCAACTTTCTCCACGAAAATGAAAAAGAACGATAAACTTTGTATTGAAATAGCTGAAATCACTAGAAGATAAACTTTGGTTTATTGAAAATATCAAAATTATTTTTAGTCGATTGGTTTTTAACTTATTAATTTATAAATATACACATTTAAGAAATTTATTAGTTTACAAATTTTTTATTTTATAAATTTATAAGAAGTAATAAGTTATAAATTTCTTTAGTTATAGTCTTTTAGAGAGAGAAAATAAACTAAAATCTTTTAAAATTAATTTAAAAGCGTTAATTGTAACACTTTTCAAACTTTAAGTGAATTGATTGTTCAAATTAAAAGTTTAAAGATTTAATTATTACAAACATTATATTTTAATTGATTTGTACCATTTTTCCTAATTTTTTTTTTTTTTTTGCTTACGTTAATAAGTCGATGGAGTAGGGGTGACGCTGATTTGGAATGTTGTAATTAAAAGAATGTTGCAAGTTTGGCCACAATATTATAATATTATTTTTTTTGTCCAATAATATTTATAATGAATTACAAATATAAAAATAATGCCACTACTTAAATCACACAATCGCACGATTCCATGATTAAAACAAAAAAATCAGAATTAATGAATAATAAATAATAATTATATTAACAATTCTTATCATGGTGACAATTATCTTTGTCCAAATATAAACATTATCCTAAAAAATTGCAAATAATACAAAAACCAAGAACATACCATCATTAATACTTTTAATGTTCATTCTTGAAAAGAAACATAATTCTAATCCTAATAATTATAGAGTTACAAGTTTGAATTTTTCATCTTAAATATTGTTTAATTAAACAAAAATTAATGAGCAAAAACTTTACAATAATGTAACAATTCAAAATATTTGTGGATCATAACTTTCGTTTATGTTACTTTCTTATAAAAATAACAAAAACTAATTTCAAAGAAAACAATTCTATTTATTAAAAAAAAAAAACAATGAACTAAAAATGGGTGACCTAAAAATTTATTTCATATAGTTGTAAGAATGTTAAAGTTTAATATTTATATTGTTTAAAAATATAAATTTTAATTTATATGATTTGAAAAAATCTATAATTTAATTTTTACTTTGAAAAAAATTTAGAAATTAGTTTCTAAATTGACAAATTCTAAAAAATAGTTTATGTCATTTGTAATTGTCAGTGAACAAAATTTGTAGAAGTTTGTTATTATGTGTTTAATGATAAGAGTGTCAAATAAGTAATATATTGAATAAAAAAAAAAACAATTCATGCATGAGAAGTTACATCCACGTACTTAAGTTGTCTAGGATTTACAAATAATATAGACTATTTTTTTAGATTTTATCAAATCATATAAACTAAATTCTATATTTATCAAAACTGTAAAAATAAAATTATATATTTCCTAAATTTTTTAAATCACTAATTAAAATTTTTCTTTCTTCAAACTATACAACCAATTTATAAAGTACTCGGGATGTTTGTTTTGAGCGTTTGAAGATTTTATAAACGAATTTTTATAACCACTCTCTAAAAATTTTACAATTTATTCTTTATAATTATTCGAAATAACTGATCGTTACTAAATAGTTAAAATAAAATATTCCAGAATTTTAATGTTTGACACAATTTTTAGTGGAAAAGTTGTTTTTTCATTTTTCCCAGACAGGCGCTCCAAACCTTGTCTTTTCAGTTAAATTGAGAAAATTAAGAACGGCGCCATCAAATCGAGGAAATCGCTGATCTCAGTAATGATCAGCAATTAAAATTTTCTTTTTCTTTTTTTTTTTTCAAATCCTTTCGTTGAAAAACAAAATTAATAACTAATTACTGTCATCTTTTGTATTAAACAAAGCCTCCATCGAAGCAATCGCTTCTCCTTTCTCACTTTTGCTCCAGCTCCACGTTTCATTTCAATCTCTACGAATTTGATTTCGTCCATTTGGAAATCCCTCTACGATTCTTCTAAATTTTCATCTTCAAGCTGCAATTTCGGTTGTTGTGGAGTTTTTTTTTTTTTTTTTTTGTTGGCTGTTCCGGATTATTGCGATTTGAGCCTGCTAGGGCTTGGTTGAATGGCTCATTCCACGGGAAGAACTCGAGTGGTGGCTGATTATCTGGTTGGTCGGCAAATTGGCTCCGGTTCGTTCTCGGTGGTGTGGCATGCTAGACATCGAGTTCATGGAACCGAGGTGGCGATCAAGGAAATTTCCATGAGCCGCCTTAGTAAGAAATTGCAGGATAGTCTTATGTCCGAGATCTTTATCTTGAAGAAAATTAATCATCCTAATATCATCCGATTGCACGATATTGTAGAGGTCAGTGTTTAGTTATTGAAGTTTTATGTATGGATTCTTAGAGAATATTAGATGGAGTTGCGAAGTTTGTCTTGTTTTGCATTTGTTCTGGAATTTGTGCGCTAAGAGAAGCCTCTGAATCACATTTCGAGGATAATTAACAAGTTTTCACAAGATTATTCTTGGGGTTTTGTGTGTGTGTGTGTGCGCGCTTGTGTGTTGAGGTTAAATCTTCGGATCACATCAAACTGAGAAAAGGTTGGGTCACGTTCGGGTGTGTGTGTGTGTGGCGTTCAATTCGAATGAATGCAGGGGGTGGATAAGGATTTTGTAGTTGCCGGCTGACACTGTTAGAAATGAATCTTTGGAATATGCGATAGATTTTGCATGCTGACTAAAATCATATGGAGTTGGAGGAAACTGTTTTGTTTTTCCTACTTATTGAATTTCCTCACTTTATAGGTGGAATGCGAAGCAATTTCTAGGCTGTGTATTTGGCGTAGATAAAATGATCTGAAGGGTCAAATGGGTGTCATCATTTTTCATTTATAGGAAATTTGTATTATCTTTTTCCGCCCATGGGAAGGCATTGCACCAGGTCATGCAATCTTACATTGGAACTTTATTGTTTTCTTTTTCTTCTTATTATTATTTAAGGGAGGTGTTGGGAATGGAAGACATAGAAACTGGTGTTTTTGTTAGACTTTCACATCTTTGTTCGGTGTAAGAAAGAGCTTGAGATAAATTTATAGTTTCTGTTTGCTTTTCTTAATACATTTACCTTCATTCAGGTTCCTGGGAAGATTCATCTGGTACTGGAGTACTGCAAAGGTGGTGACCTTTCTTTTTACATTCAGCAGCGCCACGGAAGAATCCCAGAGGCAACTGCTAAGCACTTCTTGCAGCAGCTTGGTATGTTTTAACCAATTTTTGTGTTGGGATTTTGCAATTTGGATATCTTTTTCTCTAAGTATAGTAAGAAATATTCTTGTGAATGGCAGCGGCTGGCTTAAAAATCCTTCGTGACAACAATCTTATTCATAGAGATCTTAAACCACAGGTTTGGATTTCTAGTCCAATCTTTTGGTTATATCTAGTGCTGTAATTTTTTTTCTTTTTTTTTATAAGAAATAGTAGACTCCACTTTTAAGTTATGGCGTACATAATCAGCTAGGAAGACAACAACAGCAAGCTAAACTTGATGGTTTTTGATATTGAATTAAGTACGAGTAGTGTTTATTCTGGCCAAATGTCCAACTCCGTGTCAAAGTTTTGTTTCTTAATAAATATTCAGCATGTTTGTAGATTTCTGATGGGCTGAGTATCCTGTTTAATTGTTACATTTTCACGTGGCTCATTTTCTCTTGGGCAGAACCTCCTGCTTTCTGCAAGTGATGACAATTCAGTTTTGAAGATCGCTGATTTTGGATTTGCAAGGTAGAATGAATCCCTCCCTTCCCCCAGGCTCCATTAACCAGTTACAGCTATATTTAATCTTTGTTTTCATACTGTGAAATGGAATTATGTCATGTTTTTGTACTGCCCATATTTACATTCAGAAGAGCAACAGAATATCTGTTATCAGTCTCACCAAAGAAGAAGTACTTCACTAGTCATCAAGATAAAGATTCTAGCTTAAACTAATGTTGGTGTTTAAGTTTGTGATTGGTAATGAAAGTTTTCTCACATTGAAATTTATTATTCCACGTCAGACGATTCTTCTATTATCCCTTCATTAGCTTATGTTCTACAATTTCTTTTGGTAGATCTCTGCAACCTAGAGGTCTTGCAGAAACCTTGTGTGGCTCACCACTCTACATGGCTCCAGAGATCATGCAACTTCAGAAGTATGATGCCAAGGTAATATCTGTATTTATTTGCATACTTTTCAAAATCATGATATGTAATCAAACTTCATTCTATTAACCTTGAACTTAATATGCAGGCAGATCTCTGGAGTGTTGGTGCTATATTATTCCAGCTTGTAACAGGGAGAACTCCATTCACAGGAAACAACCAAATACAGGTACAGTTAGTTTTATGTTTTTGTTTTTTTCGTTCATGGAGTGCTTTATTATTATTATTCAAACACCATAGCCTAATATACTTTTTTTATGAACTCTAACAGTTGCTCCAGAACATTGTCAAATCAACTGAACTATATTTCCCACCAGATATTAATGATTTGAGTTTTGACTGCAAGGATTTGTGCAGGAAATTACTACGTCGAAATCCAGGTAGAGAAATGGTTTAAAAGCTTAATTCTTGAACATTTTTCAATCTTGTTTTTTTTTTTTTTGTTTTTTCCCTTCCTGACTGAAGAACGAATGTGAGTGCTGTAGGATGAACTAATTGTACCTTGATACCAGATGCAACTATTTTTACTTTAGCTTTTTATGTTCTCCTTTTAAGTAGTAAGAGGTGATTTTTAATTGACTGATTGTATCTTGATTGGGAATTAAGAATGTTTTCAAGCAAAGCTATTTGACACTAAGAATTATCTGTATCTTTCAGTAGAAATGAAATTAGAGTAGGATGTGAATGTTACCCTTACTTTTTCTTTTCCTGAATGTGCTAAATTTCTTGCTCGAGTTTTCTCCCTCTTCATTTTTTTTGATATTCATGAGTGTTCGGGCTAGCTTGCGCACACCTCTTCATTTTCTTTTCCTGGAAAGGCAATACTTTAAACGCTTGCTGTATGTGTGTAATTTTTATTTGTTTGTGCATTGATCTGATCAATTTTAATCTTTACATATTGTATTGCATGCCAATATTTATGCTAAGCTCCTATGAACTTCTTAGGGTTTCTTCTCATTTTTGTTCAATTCTGTTTATTGTTATTTTATATGCAGTGGAGCGATTGGCATTTGAAGAATTTTTCAATCACCCCTTCCTGTGTGCTAATCAACCGGATGAACTGTTGGGGTAAATACACAAAGATTTCAGTTTTTGTCAATCTATGTTTATGTTATCACAATAATAGAATTTCAATCCATATGCCTACAGAAGTAAGAGGTCATCGAGATTAGTGGATGGATTTCCTTTTTCAGAATCTGATCCTGCTAGTAATACTGAGGAAAATTCACAAGATGATTATCTACCTTTCTCTCTAGACGATTATTCCGGTGGTCCTGAGGGAAGTCCATCCTTTGTAAGGTGGAGGTCTTCAATGAAGCCAACTTATGGATCTTCCCCTGATAAAAAGGTTGATAGAGGGATCAGAGATACTACTTCCAGATACAGTAGTGTTCCAGACAAAAGGGAAAGTGCTACTCTTGTATTGGATACTCATGGTCAGGGAAGAAATGTACTCTCTGATAGAAATCCAAATTGTGTTTTAAGGTCTGCTAACCCACAATCAGTGAATACTCGGACTAGAGGTAAGAAGTATCCAATAATGTTTTCCATTCTCTTTTTGGGATTATGCAGTCTAGATGGAATGTCTTACTATTATAATTGCCCCCATTTAGTTCTATTTCCTGAATCATAGTTGCAGATTCATTGGAGTTGGTTGATCAAGATTATGTTCTTGTATCTGAATCCCCCATGGATGATTATGCTTCATCTTCCTTAGCAAGTGCTTCCAAGCCGATTCCCTCATCTTTCAGATCACAGAGTCCTACTCAAACATCTTTAAGTTTAGGTACTGCATTGACTGCACCGATGCCTATCATTGGCAGAGCTACCAGTAGCAGTTCTCGTATGGGAAGCTTGGGAAGTCAAAGTTCTGCTCTGGGGTCAATGGATACAGAAGATACTTCAGAACAGCCGTCTGCAAACAGTATGGCACGAATCAAGTCATTGCAGCAGTCTGCATCTACTATTACTGAATTAGTAAAAGAGAAGGTGAGTTGATTTTCTGCTGGTAGCAGGTAAATACTTTATTTATTTATTATAAAAGCTAAATTATTCTTTTACCATATTATAACAAAGAGTAGTGGAGTGGAGGACAATTGGTTTTTTTTATTTCCTCGTTTATAACATTGGTCATCCATGAGACTTCATTCGGTAGCTTCTGCAAATTCCTTCTTAGGGGGCTCCTCTTCGTCTTTTGACCTTGGTTTCTCCCATTCATTGTCCGATCGGGAAATGTTGGACATTTAGTCCTTTTATCTTTACTGGCAGATTTCTCTACTATTTCAAGGAGGGAGGGATCTTCATATTTGGAACTGTAGTCATTTTGAGATTTTCACCCGATTTTTATTTTTCTATTGTTGGGTTAAACCCTTCTCCTTTGGTCTTCCCATCTTCTCTATGCTATGGAAAGTTAAAATCTCCAAGAACATAGCAGGTTGAACATGGAAAAGATAACACCTTGGATCGATCATCTTTTATGGTTTTCTGATTCTGATTATTAGTTTCTGTAGTCAGGAGTCAGGACTTGTTTATTTCAGTCCTTTGCCTTTAACATGGCTTGACCAAGGGTTTGTAGTTCCATGATTGAGGAGTCGTTGCTTCAGCACTTTAGCAAAAAAAGGCTGTTTTTGTGGACACCTGGTTCTTGTGCATTGTTAACGATGTAAGGGTTGAGAGGAACAATAGAGTTTTTAGATGAGTTGTGCGTTCTAGAAAGGATGGTCTCCTGTTAGGTTTCATTCTGGTGTTTAAGTACCTTTGTAATTATGCTTGATTGGAGTCATTTTCTTTAGTTTGGCCCTGTTTGCTTTTATGGAATCTTTGTCCTGAAAGAACGGTGTTTTTAGAAATACAACATAACTCACAATTTTTCATCTCTTTCGTGGAGCGAGTTTTCTTCGCCTTTTTGTAACTTTGTTTTACCGACCCTCTTATCTCTTTGGGGATTTTTTTTTTCTTGTAACAATCCTGTATACTTGTCACTTATCAATGAATCTGTTCTTGTTTTTTATAGAAAAATAGTTTGGCTCTGTCTGAGAGTTGTTTTTATGTATGCTCTTATATATATATATATATTTTTTCGTTGTTTGTTTTTTTTGAGTTTTTTCTGTTCCTCAATGAAAACTTGGTTTCAAAAAAAAAGAAAACTATGATGCAAGAAGGGAGTCAAAGGTTATTCGATATTATGTCAGTATATGATCTCTCTCTTATAGAGAACGTATACCTTTTGGAATCAACGTTATTTTTCAGTCTCCTGCTTTAAATTGGAGAACGCAGAAACCCCGTCTTACAAAATTGTTCCAACTCCAGCTGTTCAACAAATATTCTCATTTCTCGTGGATTCTGTTTCTTACACATAGAGCCACTGTTTCATCTCTACAATTTCATGCCTGTTAGGTTTCAACGGTTAAATGAGAACAGAAATCTATTCTTCTGCTCCTTATTTATGATGTAAAAGTACTTTTATCATTACGTTTCATTATTGTTGGATTAGTATTCAAATGAAAGGGTTTCTTTTTTCTTTTTGTCTTTGTTATGTATTCTCTACGTGCCCATTACTACTACCATGTATCATGTGATGCTAAAATCTAATTAAAAGGACTGCATATGGCACAAGAAGCTAACAGTGTCGTATTTATGTAAAAAGATCACTGCAGGTAGACCGCTTGAAGCATTCTCAATTCAGCTTGTTATTCTTGCAATCTGGAAAAAAGCTCTGGACATATGCCATACGCAGGCTGCTTCAGCTTTGGAAGGAAGTCCAGGTCAAGGCTCTGCAGAAAGTAGGAGAAGCCTCAGCAAGAAGCAAGGGAGTTTTCTTGGAAAAGGATCTCAACTCAATTTTAACTCACATCAGCCAGTGGATATCACCTCTCATGTTGAGCGGGAATTTCTTCGGGAAGTTGATTATGCCGAAGAACTTGCCAAGGCAGTTGAGCCTGGTAAGTTTTGGATTGTGAATTTTTGTAACTGATACTGGAATGATCTTGTAGGATTACAATTCATTTTTGCTGCCCACCCTTGTCGTTGGCTGTTCTAAAATTCTGACATGAAAAGATCCACACCAAGCTACAGAATACCCAAAGTGAGGAGCAAAAGGCTCCAGTCCCAAAATTGAAATGCCTTACTCTAAAACCTAGAATAATCAATCACCAATCAAACCAAAATCCAAAAGCTTTAAGCTGATGAGTTGGGAGTAAATTTAATTTTATCATTAAATACTCCCCACACTCATGGACTTAAAAACTTGAGAATGTCCATAGTGGAAATCAATATTAAATACTCTCCACACTCGACAGGGATTTTAACACATCACTTCCTACATTAATACGATGTTGAGTTAGGTTAAATCACCAATCAATCCAATAAACCGTTGGATTTGGTGAATTTAATATTATTAACCAACAACCACAACCATAAAAGTCCTCTAAAAATACTTATCAGCGAGCAATATGTTACTTAATTGGAGTTATGGTTGCCGATCAGCACAGCATATCTGATGTAACAGTCGTGTACCCTTGAACTCTAATTGTCTCCAATCAGCTACAAATTTTGTTGGTCTTAATATTTGCAAGTGTATACAGAAAGTCAAATCAAGAGAGATAAGTTCACTTAGTTTTATTATGCACAGTTGCAGGTAATACGGAAATGCCAGATGCAATCGAGACAATATTTCAATCCGCCCTAGCTTTTGGGAGGCATGGAGGCGTGAGTACTTACATCATTATATTCCTATTTTGCATAAATTTGGGATCATCAGTTACGCAGTTTAATCCATAGAATATCAATAAGCATTCCTATTATGATATCACTATCGTGTTTAATAAAATATGAGTCGACTGACTGATTTCATGATGTGATATAACGACTGGCACAGGTTGAGGAGCTCATGGGTGAAATGGAAAGTGCAGCTGGCTTGTATTCAAAATCTGCTCAATTACTGGTTTACCTTCTGGTGGAAGCACCATCTCTCATTCTAAATCCGCCATTTTCTCTAACGAATTCAGATCGATACCGGCTGCGAAGTTACATCGATATTCTTAGCAACAGGCAAGGGTACTTGAGATCTCAACGGTTGGCTCTTTTGAAGTCCGAGAATCAACAAAGCCCTCCCTAGAAAAGGAAGCCAAATTTTTTGTATTTTGTTCAGCAATGAGCAATATGTGAAATAATTTCTTTGTACAGTGTAACACTAATTCTTTGAGTGATGGGGAGAAGGAGGTGGTGGCTGTGTATCTTATCTTGGGGTGATTGGATCTCTGCAGGACTGTAAAGCAACGCTCTTTATCAGTTGTATTCATAGATTGAGATTGATTCTGTTACTTAATTAGTTAGTTGTATTAGTTGGTTTATTAGCAGGCAGTTTTTACTAGAGTTAGTTTTGTACATACTCTATTTAAGAGAGCAATTGGTCAATTAATAAGCATGTGAAAGTGTGCTCTCTCTCTCATTGAACTTTCATATTATGGTATCAGAATTGCAGAAAAACCTTTCGTGCGCTTTTGCCCTAGAATTTTTCTTTTTCGATTCATCTTCGTCTTTGTGGATCTCTTTTGCAGTAGCAGAGAAGAGTTGCAATGGCAGAGAAGAGTCCTACAACTGATGATAACGCAAGTATTGAGGTACTACTTAACCCATTTTATATGCCTCATCATACTCTCTGACAAGAATAAGGAAGGATTTGTGATTGCAACCATTAAGAAATCTAAATAACTTCTTGGAAGTGTAACAATGAGATAATCACTTCATGGATTATGAAGTCTGTCTCCATAAAGATGGCCACTAGCATCGTCTATTCCAGATCTGCAAATGAAGTATAGGACGAACTCTCTAAGCATTTTAAAGAGAGTAATGGACCCAGGATTCTCCAATTAAGAAAAGAACTTGTCACGGCAACCTTAGAAGCTATGACTGTCGAAGCTTACTTCACCAAGTTGAAGACTATATGGTAGAACTTCATTGATTTTCGATTAGTTGCTGAATGTTCTTGTGGAGGTTTGAAATCTCTTATTGATCATCTTCATTCTGAATATGTAATAATTTTTTTTGAAGGAGCTCAATAAATCATATGAAAAAAGAACTTAAGTTCTATTGATGGAATCATTACCATCAATAAACAAAGTCTTCTTGCTTTTCATTTAAGGAGAACAAATAAATACTAGAAATTTCTCATCGTCCAATGAATCCATCACCCTGATGGCCACTGATAATTCCAAGAAGGCTTCATTGACTAATCTATCAAGAAAGACAGATGGATCCTGACTCATATGCTCACATTGCAACATAATTAGGCACACTATTGAGAAGTGTTATAAGCTTCATGAGTTTTCCTTTGATTGCAAGAACATAAACAATAACAATTCGTAGAATAGTAGATCTGTTGGAATGAACTCTGGTTCTAAATCTATCTTCTTTAATAGTATGAGCTAGGATTAGTATGCATATTTGATCAAATTACTAGACTCACACACTCAGAACAATAAAGGTGAAATTTTTGTAGCTACTGCATCATGTATTTTTTCTATTCTTACTAAAAACTTGGCACCTAATTTTACTTGGATTGTCGATTTTCAGGCTTCAGCCACATATGTTTTGCAAAGAGTCGATTTCATAATTTGCATAGAATATCTGATATGACAGTAGTTCTTACCTACTTGGAGTTAGTGTTGAGTTCATTGGTGATGTACAATTTAGTAAATATCTTATACTCAGAGATTTGTTTGCTTGTGCCAAGTTTTGCCTATAACTTAATATCAGTGTATTGTTTGTTGAAGTTTGATAATGTAAAACTTGAATTCTCTGGTGAGTATTGCACTCTTCTAGGCAAACATTCTTTGAGGACGATTTAACAGGGTCTGAGTGTTGTGATGGATTGTACTCGCTGAAATCTCCTTCCCATGGAGTCACTTGCTCAATATCAGTAGATGTTTGACATCAAAGACTAGACCATGTATCTTCCAAAAGATTGGAGCTTATCATGAAATATTTACTTTATTTTGGTATTCCTTATAAGAATTGTACTATTTGCCTCTTAGCTAAATGAAGGAGGCTACATTTTCCTTTTTTTTTAATAGTATAGCGGAATGATGTATTCGATTTGGTACACAATGATATCTTGGGGCCGTTTAAGGTACCCGCTAATAGACACATTTTTTTCTTACCATAGTTGATGATGCATCTCGACATACTTGGCCTATCCTTTGAAATCTAAGAGTGGAGTTTCAAGCATTATGTCTCGTTTATTTAAACTAGTTGATACTCAAATCTCCATGAAAATAAAGATTCTCAGGTCTGATAATGTCCAAGAATTAAAATTCGATGCTGAAATAGAAACTTTATATAAGTTTTTTTCTGCAGAAACCTCCCAAAAAAAAATCAGTTATTGAAAGAAAACACTAACACCTTCGTAATGTACCCGAGATATTATTTTTTCAATCCCAAGTGCCTTTGAAATCTTAGGGTGAATGTGTCTTAACAACATATATAGTGAAGCACATACCAATGCTCAAGAATTTTACTTTTTTTACATATTACGTAAACAAGAATTAGATTACTCATTCTTAAGAGCCTTTGGATGTCTCTACTATGCCTCAACATTACAAACAAATAGAAAGTATGTATTTGTGGGGTATCCTACTGGTGTCAAAGACTACAAGCTAATGACTTAGAGAAACGTAAATTCTTTACTTGAGGGACGAGCAAATCTATTCCTTACATTAAATCAAAGATAAGAATGAGTTCAGTTTGATAATGTAAGAGGCTGTGCCCTAAAGGCACAGTAGTTTGTAATTAAAGAACAAACATTTAATGTTATACATTTAATGTTATATTTTGGTTAATAATAAAAATTATTTTAATTAATTGTACATTTAATATACAAATATCATTCAGTTTTATTGTATTAATGAAATTAATGGTGATATGTCCATAATTATATGGATGTATACTTGGACAAGTACATGAGACATACAAGTGAATCAAGTTCCAAGTTAATAACATAAAATGTCTACAACATATGGACCAAGGCATGGACGCCTAAGACCTAGTAACAGTGTTGGTACAACCCGCTATGCAAAGGTTGCAAACAACCTGATCTTGGTTGTTCATGTGAAGACATGTGAGTGAGGACGTCTATGCAAAAAAAAGTTTTTGCATAAAACGAGACAAGAAGTTTTCTGATTTCTCTAGTAATTTCGTTATAAACTTGAATTAATTACTTCTTTAAGGATGATCGTATGTTGATGTGATTTGAATCCTGAGTGGGTTATGAACTCCTGCTTTATGAAAGTGTCATTTGATTAAAGCAGTCATTTGATGTGCATGAGTGAGACGAGTCAAACAACATTGGGTTAATAAGCCTCTCACGTTAAGGATTGTCAAATGCCACAAGAAGAAATTCACGTCTTCCTAAATATTGTGGAAGATGTAGAATTATTCTCTTAAGAACTGATTCCGAGGCTTGAACAAAGGGATCTCGCCCCTTATTGGCTAAGAGGATAGTAGTTTATAGTGGGACGATAAACAACTTGTTAATTATAGACAATAATGGCGCTTAAAAAGAAAGATGTAATCTTAGGGGTAAAATGAATCTTTTGTCCCAACTATGAACTACGAACAAGCTCGTGAAGGATCACTTGACATATTACCGATTATATTCGTGGATATAACCTGTCCTATAGGACAAAATAATTCATTTAGTATGACAATTATATATGTCATAGTATCCTCATCATGGTAAGTGTTTTATGACATACATTATAAACAGTATCATGAAATATCTTTTACGTCATTTTAAAACTGTCATAAACATTTTTTCAAGAAAGTTAAAAAATTGTCATAAATCAATGAAAAATAGGGTTTATAATATCTATATATGACAATTTGTGAATGTCATAAAGTAGGTTATTTTTCCAAATAAAATAAAATAGCAAACTACCATGAATTTACTTCACAATTGTGATAGTCATGAAATCTATTTCATGACATTTTAGAACTATCATAAATGATATATCATGACAATTTTTAAATTTTAAAACTGGATATATTCCATTTATTTATTCATAAGATTTCGAGTAGTTACAGTTAAACTTGTCAATTCAAAAGCAGCAACATTTAAATTTGTCAACCACATTTGATTCATCACAATGCAAATAAGACATTAACATGTTCTTATACAAAGTATTATATATATATATAAATTGTAAATTACATTGAATATTTCATGAAGCCTAGATTAAAAATCAAATAGTCACTTGTATGATAATTGACAACTTGGACGATAACGTTGTCGATGCAAACGACTCTTATCTTGACCAAAGTACCCACATAATATAATTTTAAAACTTTAAGCGAATGAAAAACAAAATGCAAAGCCTGAAATTTTTCGTGCAAAACCTGCAACTAAAATTTCTAGTAGTGAATTGACAATAGCTTCAAAATCTATTATATTAGATTATAAGGATAAGCCACTGTTATAGGCTAAAATATCTCGGAATACTCGGACAAGGCTAGGACCCCCCAAGGGTCAGCCAAAGGATATCAGGAGTCCCCAACGGTCGGCCAGAGGGTGTTGGAAGACCCCGGGGTCGGCCAAAGGATGTTGGGAGTCCCTAGGGTCGGCCAAAGGATGCCAGAAGACCATAGTGGTTGACCAAAGAATGCTAGGAGTCCCCAAAGGATTGACCAAAGTTTGCCAAAGACCTCGAAGGTCAGCCAAGCCCATGCCCTCAGGGTCGACCAAGGGAGACCACAACCCCTAGGTGGTTTGCCAAAGGGTGGCAACAACCCCTAATGGTTCGACCAACTCCATCCCGGCCCTAAGGGGTCGGCCAAGGGAGGCCACAACCCAAGGAGTCGGCCAAGTCCATCCCTACCCCTTAGGGATCGACCAAGGTTAGGCATTGACCCCCGAAGGTCGGCCAAACTACCCTGACCCCTCATAGGGGTCGGCCAAAATAGGTTAGGACCCCCCGAGGGTCGGCCAGAGTCGGCTATGACCCCCTGGGGGTCGGCCGTTGTAGCCTCAACCCTATCAGGGTCGGCCAAAGAAGGCGAACATCCCCTGGGGGGAAGACCGTGGAGGTTAGGACTCCCCTAGGAGTCGACCGAGTCCAAATGATGATTGGATCCGTAGATAACGGCCAGAAGTTACACCGAAGGTGAATACCCTCCAGTAAGGGGGGCAAGCAATAAGGTAATTATTGACGAAGACCAAAGCCAATCCCTGAGGGAATGGTCGAAGGTGAACACCCCATTAATGGAGGAAAGCCGTGGAGGTCAGGGCTCCCCTAATAGTCGGCCGAGTCCAAGTGACAACTAGATCCGCAAATAACATCCACGAGTTACACCGAGGGTGAACACCCCCTAAGGGTGGGGGGCAAGCCATGAAGGTCATGATTGACCGAGTCCAAAGCCGATCCCTGAGGGAAATATCGAAGGTGAACACCCCCCTAAATGGATGAAAGTCGCGGAGGTCAGGGCTCTCCTAAGGGCTGACCGAGTCCAAGTAACATCCTAAGTTGTTGCATCCCTAAGGGGTAACGTCCTGGAGTTACACCGAAAAGGTCCATAGCCTCAAGGGGTCGACCATGTAGGTGAGAACTTGCAAAGGTTAATCGAGTCCAAGTAACCCCCGAGATAAGACCATTAGACCTCTCAAGTATAACGGTGAGGGATTACGCTGGTATTCATTCCCGGTTTAATGGCTGACGTTACAAACGGCTGACCATTAAGCCACCATTAAGTGAGCTGCAGCGGTTACGAGTCTGACTGCTATAAAATGTCAAGTCATCCTTCATTTGAAGGCAAGTTGGGTTAAGTTGAGTTATGCTAGCAACCCTTTGTAAGCTGCTCTAAGTTCTAAAAGCCCCCCTCTTTAAACTCTCTCAAAATATATTACTGGCTTAGGCATTAGAGGCCATCCTTGTGGCTCACACCACACCAGTGTGCCTAATTTTCGTTGTTTTGCATGCAAATTCGTCCTCGATAAATAAATCATTACGGTTGATTCCAGTTGACCATTTTTTGGCACCAATAGCCACATTTCTAAGTTTATGGTATTTCAATAGAAATCTTCTTGAAACAGCCGAAGAAACCAAAAGAGTTGACATTAGCATTGACATTTCAATAGAATTTTGAAACCATATCTCCAAATAGCTCTTTCGATTTCCTTGCAATAAAAAATTAACTAAGCCTCATTAACTAAACTAAATTACAACATTATATATAACCGACTTAAAGTCATAGAATAAGGATAATGAAAAATGTGCAACATACAATAGAAAACATAAAACGTAAATAAATTTGAATGTGTTCAAGTTAGAACAAAGTTGAAAAAAAATTTCCTTTCTTGTAAAATTTTGAGACTCTGAGACTCTAAGCAATCATGGACATCCTCTTCTGCCTTTAGAATTCTTTCAACCTACAATAATACCACTCTTATCTTAAAATGGAATATCAATAATATTACTTATGCATAGTAAAAAAATAAAATTGCATCAGTAACTTCATGCCCATGATGAAAATGCTAAGAGTGTGTTTGAGGCAAAGGGAATGAAAATGATTATGGGGGAAATGAAAATTGGGAGAGAATGAAAAAGAAAATGATTATGGGGAGAATGATCTATTGTGTTTGTGGTTAAAGAAATGATTATGAAAAGAATGATTAACTGTGTTTGGGGGGAGGAGAATGATAATAAGAATGTAGGAAAATTAATTAACATAAAATAAGAAACGTTGTAATTGGAAGAGAAAGTAGGTAGATGAAATTAATGGCAACACATTATCTATCTCTTTGTCATTTTATTCTTCTTTCCAAGCAATATTTATAGCCAATTACAGATCTAAAAAAAACCGCAGTAATCCACCATAGAGAATTACTATCCCACGACGCCACTACTCTAAAAACTATCACAACATCACACTATTAAATAAAATAATAAAGTTAAATCGGAATTAATATATAATAAATAATAATTATTTCAACATCCTCTCTTAATTCTGATATGAATGACCTTCATGCCATCAATCTTCAACTGCTTAACGAGCAAAGCCGATTTGATGCGGTGAATCTTCCTTTGCCTTTGTGCTTCCAACTCAATAATCAACCTTACCGTTTTCATTTGGACAGGAGAAAATATTTCCTCATAATCATAATATTCTGTTTGTTTAAATCCCTTTGCCACCGACCTTGCTTTGTATTTGTCACTTTCAGTATTTGCTTTTGAAAGATCATTCATTTCCTATGAAGTTTTTTTTTTCAATTGTCATCAATTCTTCATTTATTGCATTTTGCCATTTGGGATTTTGAATGACATCTACAATTCCAAATCTGCAAAAAAAAAAAAAAAAAACAAAACAAAAACAAAAACAAAAACAAAAACAAAAACAAAATGGACTATTTCTCCATCATCATTAACTTCATCATCAAGATTAACCTCATAATCTTGAACATGTACAGTTTGTCGTCGCTCCCTTCTTGGTCTTTCTATAGAAGTTGGAATTGGAGCAACAACTCCAGGTTGAACTACATGTGTTCCTGGAGTGGCTATATCTTTTGCATCTCCATTCTGGTACAAAAAGTAAATATAACATTTTTTTTGAATTCATATCACCTGTTGTATTCCAATCTCATATCTTATCTTCTGCAAATGTAACATCACGGCTTACTATCACTTTTTTTGTCATTGGATTGTATCCTCCTTACTTATATCCAACAAAAACGGTCTTTACCGCCCTATCATCCAACTTGATCTTGTTGCCTTAGGACATGAAAACAGGAAACTGATCCAAATATCTTCAAGTGTTGGACGTTGGGTTTGAATCCAGTCCGTGCTTCAGTAGAAGTTTTGTTACGAAGATTCCTAGTAGGTTATCTATTCAACAGATATACTGCACATAATATAGCTTCAGCCCAAAAATAATTTGGCATACATTTTGCTTCTTTCTCTCAGCCACTCCATCGTGTTGAGGAGTGTAGGAAAAAGTAATGTTATGCTGCAACCTGAGTTCTTCGCAATGACTCTTAAAATCATTAAGCTTGTACTCGCCTCATCCATCACTATGCATCATCTTAATTAATTTTCCATTATGTCTTTCAACAAATGCTTTAAATATTTTAAAGCAATGAAATACCTCATCTTTGCTCTTCAACAGATAAATCCAAGTTTTCTTTGAAAAATCATCAATACAGGTTAGAAAATACTTGTTACCTCCAATTGATGATATGTTCATTGGGCCACAAACATAACGAGCTCCAAAGGAAATTTAACACATCAAGAATCTTAAACAAAAGATGTCATCTCATTCTTTCCAAAAATACAAGCTTCACATAATTGATTAGGATGATAAATATTGGGTAAACCTTTCACTAAATTATGTTCGAAATTTTTTGCAAACTCTGAAAATTTAAGTGCCCAAACCGTAAATGCCATAACCGTGATTCATCATTCACTATCGCATTCAAGCACTTGAAATCACCCATATTAAAATCTACTGGAAACATGCGATATTTTGATGAAAAGGTTTTAAGGATCAAATTACCTTCTTTATCAAAAATTGAGAGTTGATTTCTAGAGATATTCATCACAAAACCGTTTTCGGCTAACTGTCCCATACTCAACAAATTACTTTTCATATAAGATACATAAAAACATTTGAAATGTACCCGTGATCACCATTTTTCAAAGTGATAAGAATTCGCCCTTTTCTCGTAACCGGAACGAAACTTCTATCACCAAATTTCAGAAACGATTCATCCAAATTTGCAAACAGCTATTTATGACCACACATGTGATTCGTGCAGCCTGTATCCATATACCAAGTCTGGTCGTTTGGAGTTTCATTTGATGTAGCTACCATTAATAATGCATGATCATCTTCGTCATATTCATGATTACAATTGACAACTTGATTATCACCTTTTGATATGCACTCATTTGCATAATGGTTGCGCTTGTGGCAATTATAACATTCCACATTTGATTTATTATACATACCTCTATGAGCTACCAATTGAGGCTTGTGCTTGCAATGCCTGTTCAATTGGTTTTTTATTTTTACTGTCAATCCGTTGCTCATGCGCTCGTAGAAAACCAGATAATAACCTTACTGTCATTTTAGACAGGTCATTGGTCTCTTTAATGGCAGCAACAACATGTTCAAATCTGGGAGTTAAAGATCTCAAAATCTTTTCCACTTTTGTTTGCTCTGGATGTGTTCAACAGTTTCTGTGGTCTCTATCTGCAGCAACTCATATTCGCGTCTTACAGTTTGAAGATGCACCCTCTTGATCTTTTCATCACCTTTATAAGAGGTTGACAAAATTGTCCAGGCCTCACTTGAGGTCGTTGCTTCTTCGATCTGCTCGAATGTCTCATCATTCATCCCTTAGTGGATGAAATACAACGCCTTCTTCTCTTTCTTCCTTTGTTCGCGATACGCTACTTGTTGGACATCGGTTGCATTTTCAGCTAATGCAGAAACTCTATTTTCCACAATATCCAATCATTCATGGTAATCAAACTTGATATGCACAAACCACCGGTTATAATTCTTTCCATCAAGATTGGAGACAGATAATTGGGTACAATTGTTATGATAACCGATCGTTTAGCTCTGATACCAATTTGTAGGAAAATTAATTAAAGAAACTTTGTAATTGGGAGAGAAAGTAGGTAGAGGAAATTAATGGGAGCACACTCTTTATCTTTGTCATTTTATTCTTCTTTCTAGCAATATTTATAGCCAATTACAGATATAAAAATAAAAAGCAGTAATTTACTACAGAGAATCACTATCCCACGATGCCACTACTCTAAAAACTATCACAAGATCAAATAAATAATAATAATTTCAACAGAGAAAAATAAAATAATGAATATGATGCGAGTAAAAAATAGGTATGGGGAAAATAAAAAAGTTGATATGGGAAGAGTAGAAAGTAGTTTGGAGGAGAATAAAAAGATGATTTTGAAGAAACGTGATGATGAGAGGATGATTCTCGGTGGCTCAAACACCAAAAATCATTATTTATCCCATTCTCCCTCTTTATTAATGGTGGCCCAAACACTCTATAAATAAACTTATCAAAATTCTAAACACATCAGTTCACCTTAAAAGCTCGCTATACTCACATATTTCCACCTATTTTGTCAAAAAGAAAAGTCCCTCTTAATTAGTGGAGGATTGACATAACACCATGCATCTAAAATATTTGAGACACAACGTTACAAATGTGTGGTTATTTGAGTAATTTAAATAACTCGTTTGGATATAGTTGTTTAAAAAATTATATAACACATGATTATTTAATAGTGCACCTAATTAAGACCTCGATATTCCAAACATGTCAATTATGTTATTAATATTGCACGTGTGTATATATTATTCATAATTTAGATTAACTTCGGTTGAAAGAGTAAAAACTGGTTAGTTTGAGAGAGAGGTAACTCAACCCAACCAAAATTATAAATCAACTCAACTTTTATGATTTAGATTGGATAGTCGGAATGGTTGGAGTTATTGATTCAATGAAAGGTGACGGCCATGTAGACATATATTTTAAAAAGTAAATGGCGTGCAAGCATTTGTGCAAATGAATAAGACTGCTATAATTTTTTTGCTTCTCATTCTATTATTGAAAGGGATTCAATTTGTATTAAAATATATTTAATAAATATTCTCAATTATTAAGTTCTGTTTCGAATAACCCACGTAACGGTAACTTAGCAGCATTATTATGAATCAAATGACTAATATATTAATAGTTCAATTTTAATCTCTAAATTTTGAGGTTTGTTCGGTTGGGATCTTATCTTTAAAAAGAAAAAAAAAATTGGTTCTTATAATGTATATTGTTTTAGAAAAATTACCATATTTTTTGTAAATTTTTAAAATATGTTGACATTTTGTCTTTAATTTATTTAAAATTATTAACATTTTTGAACCAACTTTCATTAATATTAACATCAGACTAATTAAAGTACAAGAACTAAAATTTAACTTTTGAAAGTTTATGGAATAAAATGAAACAAATCTCAAAATTTAAAGATTAAAATTAGACTTTCAAATTTTCGAAACAAATATAGAAGATTTATGCACCAAAATCATATTTTACTCTTGTAATAATTCATGGGAATAGACAGGGTTGAATAATTAGAGTTGCTGATAATCTATTTAATAAAGAAAAGTGGAAGTCTTTGTATCTCTATTTGAATATACTTTAAAATTCTGATTTTATTTGGTTTGAATATTTGACTTCAAACTTGCATATTATTTTATGAATCATAATTGATTTATTTTTAATAATTGATTGACTGTTGCCTTCAAACTTTGTTAAGATATCGATTAACAAAACAGGTTCAAAGAACAACAGACTAACAACATACATAGTTTTAATCAGTATCATACATGCAATATTCAATTCAGTTGAATTCAAATAGCTAAACAAATTTCAAAATAATTAGAGCAGACTAAACCTGTAATCAGTTCTAGATACAAGTTCAAACAGAAAGAAAGAGGACAACTTAATGAATGTTTTGGTAGATGTTTGTAATAAGGACAATCGAAAGGGTTGGTGGTGCGTTGATTTATTTGTTTGTGTAATACAGTTCAATACCATGATCACAGATTCGATCTTGAAAATTGATATTTGACTCTAATTTATTTGAGAGCTGAAGTGTCCTCTATACAGGGTTTGTGGTTACTCTCCCCAAATTTATACTCACATAATAATAATAATAATAATAATAATAATAATAATAATAATAATAATAATAATAATAATAATAATAATAATAACAATAATAATAAGAAAAGGAAGGATGACAATCTTATTCGATTCTTACACTTGTATCCAATTTTTTTTAAAAAAACACGAATAAAAGATGACGGGCATTTTAAGTCCGTCATTAAAAAAAAGGGTGACAGGCAGAAATGGTGGCGGGCAAAAACCGTCACCAAAGACAAAGGTATTTGGTGACGGTTTTTGCCTGTCACCTATTCTCTTTGGTGACGGGCGCCCGACACCAATTCGCCCGTCATCATTTTTTTCCCCCTAAACCCGAGATCCAATTTTTTTCATTTCCCGGCTCTTCCTTTTCCCTTACCCGAGACCTAATTTTTCAAGCCCTCACTCTCATCTTCTTCATCTCAAATCTCCAAACCCTCACAATTTCTCATATTCTTTCTCATTTTCATCTCAATTCTTCATTTTTCTTTCCCCTCTAATCTAAAAAATCTACAAACATTTAGCAATATAAGATCTCAACACTTGTTTTTTCTTTCTTTTTAATCGTATTAGTTAAATGAGTTTTTTTTTTTTTTTTTTTTTTAACTTTCTTCTTTTGTTATATATGTGTAACCAAACTTCTCTTAAGCAGAAAAATGATATTGTCAAAGCCGTAGAAGATGCTTTTGTAAAGGTAATTTTTAATGTGATGCAGCAAATTTCACTTTCTCTTAATTTATGAATAATTTCTTTCAAGCTATGTCAGTTTATGTTTTGAGATTGTTCAAACACTCGTTGTTGATATTAAACCAGACCAACAGGTAAAGATCGTGAGGAATGAATGAAATTAATGCTGGTAATAATCCAATCTTTAATATTAAACATTCAACTTCTTTTTCTTTTTTGCCTTGATATTGGATTAGGTTTCGTTAGTATCCATGCTCTTTAAATCGAAAATGTAGATGTTAAAGTTCTTGCAATGTGAACCTTTATTTTGTTTACTTATTCTTTCAACTTCATTATTGATTTTTTAGATAGTTTATTGTTATAACCTAAAAATATCTCGAAAGACTCGGACCCGCACGAAGGACAAAGAAGCCAACGCTGACCCCCGGGGTCGGCCAACTGGAGGCCTCGACCCCTAGGGGGTCAGCCAAGCCCATTGTCGACCCTCCGGGGGTCGGCCATGCCTTTGTCGACCCTCCGAGGGTCCGCCAACATCCTTGCCGACCCCCGAGGGTCGGCCAACACCCTTGCCGACCCCCCAGGGGTCGGCCAAATGGAGGCTACAACCCCCAAGGGGTTGGCCAAGTCTATTTCTGACCCCTTAGGGGTCCGCCTCGCCATCGCAGACCCCCTAGGGTAGGCCAAGTCCATTTCCGACACCTTAGGGGTCGGCCTCGCCATTGCCGACCCCCCGGAGGTCGGCCAAATGGAGGCCACAACCCCCCGGGGGTCGGCCAAGTCTATTTTCGACCCCCCGGGGTCGGCCAAGCAAGTCCGACTCCTCTAGGGGTCGACCAAGGAAGGCCAGGACCCCCTCGGGGTCGGCCCTTGCAGCCGGTTGGCCAAGGAAGGCCAGGACCCCCTCAGGGTCGGCCCTTGCAGCCTCACCCTTCTCGGGTCCGGCAACGAGTAGGTCCATCCGAGTGGATGGGCCGTGAAGGTCAGGACTCTCCGAAGAGTAGACCGAGTCCAAGTAACGTTTGGAGGCATTGCACCCCGTGGCGTCGCCCATCACAACGAGTATGTCGGCCCTATTGGGTCGACCGTGGAGGTTAGGACTCTCCGAAGAGTTGATCGAGTCCATAATCAAAACCGTTTCACCTCTAAAGGGTAACGACCAGGAGTTACGCCGGTATTCATACCCGGCTTAATGGCAGACGTTTCTAACTGTCGACCATTATATCGCCATAAGTGAGCTGCAGCGATTACAAGACCGACTGCTATAAAAGTCAAATCATTTCTCCCTTTTAAGGATGGATCCTAAGCTAAGTACCCTTAAGCCATGACTTAGTGCTTTAATTTTTTTTTTTGCAGGCTCTTTCGTCCTCAGCTAAATAAATCATTATTGTGGATATCCGTTGACCATTTTTCGGCATCAACACTTATGATGGTATAATTTTTTTTGCAGATAAAGCGAGCTGAGGATGAGGTCAAGGAAAAAGGGAGAGTGAGAAAATGAAAAAGAATATGAGTCTTGGGTTAGGGAGAAGGGGAAACAGGAAAAAAAAACGTAGATTTGGTGACGAGCAAATTGGTGTCTGTCGCTTGTCACCAAAGAGAAAAGGTGACGGGCAAAAACCGTCACCAAAGACCTTTGGTATCATGCGTCATTCAAAAACTGTCCCCAAATACCTTTGGTGACAGTTTCTCCCCGTCACCAAATGTCTTCAATGTCACCGGTATTGATGACGGTCATATGCCCGACATCTTTTTTGAAAGATGTCGGCATTTTCTCATAATGTATTCTCCGATTTTTACTAGTGTACCGTGGTGGACAGAAGAACTAGAACTCTTTGATCTATTGGTTATTAGATTTATACTAATACAGTTGGGCTCATTGGCGTCAAGTGTTGGACCAATTTCAAATTTACAAACTTTACCTCTCATCATATGAATCATAAGATATTTTAATCATAGTATATTTTTGTAAAATATTACATACATAACAAATTTTTTTGGTAGGCTTTTTTAATTTTTCAATTTTGCTCTCTTCAAAATCCTCAATGTATCATCTTCACCTCCTCCTCATCCTCTGTCACCATCTTGATCGTCGTTGAATGCTCTAAATTATCGCTTTCCACTTCCGTCGTCTTCTTCTTCCTATGTGAATTCCCTTCCTTTCGATTTCCATCATGAATTTCCTTAATTGTTCCTAAACCATTAAACTCCTTCCATTTTTACTCTCTTTCTCAGACCTTCAAACCAAAATATGCAACCCAATACGACTTCACTCTATCATTACTTGTCCTTCTCTTCAATACTGCTTGATGACGATGTTGCCGGAACAAACAAAGCCAACGTTGATGGCTTCACTGCTGCGACTAAGGTACCAAAATTCGGGAGTAAGAAGAGAGGGAAGCAGATGTAGAAGAAAGTTAAAAAGCTTGGATCATAAGAGCATGATTTAATAATTTAACTAAATTCGCTCGACTTTTGAAAGAATAGAAAGATTGATCATATGTTAGGACATTGTTATAGCCCAAGACTGCTCATTGAACCAAAATTGTATAGTGATAAAAATTTCACCTACACCTTTTAAGGAGAAGCCGGTTCAGATTCTGGATAGAGACAGAAAAGTTTTGAGGAATCGAGAAATCAGCTTCGTTAAAGTACAATGGAGAAGTCAATCAGTGGAGGAAGCGACTTAGGAGAGAGAAGATGACATGCACGCCCGTTATCCCGAGATATTCTTACCTTAGTTCACTGACGAGGACGAAAGTTTCCTAAGGGAGAATATTGTAACGACCCGAGTTTTCCTTCATTTGAAATTCAATGTTAGTTTTATAATTTTGGGCTTACCGGGCCATCTCGGGAATCTTTTTTAAAAAATATTTTGGTTTAATTGTGTTTAATAAAAATCATATTTCGAGAAGTGTGAATTATATATCTATTGAGGGCCCGAGAGTGGCATATTTCATTAGGATAGCCCCGGTGTCACTACTACTTGCTATTGAAGACTCTGAATTGCAGAGACTTATTGAGGCCCCAGTATTACCATTAATCACGCATT
>JBBMEG010049594.1:0-17072 GCA_037832605.1 Cyclanthera cordifolia
CTGTGGCTCACACCACACCGGTGTGCCCTAAGCCTTTCTGTTTTGCAGGCCTTTCGTCCTCTATCAAATAAATTGTGATGTGGATAGACCGTTGACCATTTTTCGGCATCAACACTTTCTAAAATAAAACATAACTTTCTAGAATTAAATTTGATAATTTAAAGAAAAAAAAATATATACACTAAAATAAAAAAGAGTTAAAATTTTGTATATGTTGATGCCGAAAAATGGTCAACAGATATACACAGTAAGATTTGTTTAACTGAGGACGAAAAGACCTGCAAAAAAGCGAAAAATTAGGACACATCGGTGTGGTGTGAGCCACAGGACCTTTGATGCCTTGTTGGTAAGGGATTTTAGGAGAATAATCTAGAACTTAGAATGATTGAAGAATACTTAGCTCCATTAGCTTAGGATCCGTCCCATCGAATGGAGAATGAAGGGACTCTTATAGCACTCGCTCTCATAACCGCTGCAGCTCACTTATGGGCGGCACAATGGCCGGTCGTTAGAAATGTCCGACATTAAGCTGGGTTTGAATACCGCGTAACTTTTGACTGTTACCCTTCGTAGGTGTAACAGTCTCGACTCTGGAGTTACTTGGACTCATTCGACTCTTCGGAGAGTCCTGACCTCCACGGCCAACGCACTCGGGTTGACCTACTCGTTGTTACGGGAGATGCCATGGGGTGCAACGCCTCCATACGTTACTTGGACTCGGTCGACTCTTTGGAGAGTCTTGACCTCCATGACCAATCCACTCGAGCTGACCTACTCGTTGTAACGGGGAACGCCACGGGGTTCAGCGCGTTCATACGTTACTTGGACTCGGTCGACTCTTCGGAGAGTCCGGATCTTTACAGCTTTCCCCCTAAAGGGTGTTCGTCTTCTTTTTCCTGACCCGAGAGGGGTGAGGCTGCAAAGGTTAACCCGTAGGCGGGTCGAGGCCTTCCTTGGCCGACCTTCAGAGGAGTCGGACTTGCTTGACCGACCCCCAGGGGGTCGACAATTGTGTGGCCAACTTCGGGGGGTTAGCATGGACATGGCCGACCCCCTAGGCGTCGGCGTTGGCTTATTTGTCCTCCGAGTTGGTTAAAACCTCTTCCGAGTTTTTCGGGATATTTTTAGCATACAACATTACCCTCACTCTTCATTTCCGAGCTTTCAAAATCGTCGGATTTTGAAGAGTAGTTTAGCCAACTACTTTTCTTCCAAAGTTTCGGGATGTTATCTCTTGGGATTTCATGGAAGTATTTCCTTGAAATTTACTTAGGTCATATTCTTTTACAATCATTTCCTAAATAACATCAAAAAAAATAAGAGCTTTAAGTTTATGGAATATATTTATTCTAAGAATAATTATATTAAAATGGTCATATTCTTATTTCTAAGAATATATTTTCCAAGATAATATTTTTATTCAATTAAAAAATAACATTCTTTTTTAGGAAAATATTTATCCTTAGAGATTTTCCATAACTTAACATTTTCATAAAAGCACCTTTCAAAAAGTACACCCTCCTTTTTTTATCCTTCTTTGGCCCAAAATTGCCTTTCATTGGGCTAGAATTTTCGACTTTTTCAAAGTGTGTGAGGAGACTTGTTTTGTGTTTTGGGTTTTTGGAAAGCATCCGCCGCGCCTCACTTTTTTGGTATGTACCTTCCTTTTTTTGACTCCATGCTAACGGTTAGGCATATTTTCAAAAATTCCACCTTTATTTAGACACTTTTTTCGATTTTTTTTTTTTTTTTTTGTCTTTTATGCATGTATGTCCGAATTTTTTGGATTGTTTAGGCTTTTTTTTCAAAGACTTGCCCGTTAGAGTACCTTTCCGAATTTGTAGGCTATTTAGGCCATTTTTATAAAAGTCTTGCTCGTTTAACTTCCTTTAAAAAATTTTAGGCTACTTAGGAACTTTTACCAAACTCTTACCTGCCTAATCGTTTTTTGAAAGTGGTAGGTTACTTAGGCACTTTTTATAAAAGTCTTGCCTTTTTAACCGCTTTTTGAAACATTTAGGCTACTTAGGTACTTTTTATAAAAGTCTCGCCCGTCTAGCCACTTATTGAATTCCATAGGATACTTAGGCTCTCTTTGTAAGAGACTTGCATTTTTCCTAACTTTCTTGCTTGCATATTACTCATTACTTTGGATGTCATGGACCTTTCATCTGACTGTGATACAGAATCCCTCCACCCTCGTGCTATTTCCTCTCTTAAGAGAACTCGGCGGAAAGCTCTGACAGTAGGATCGGGGTCTCAGATGGTCGCGTCCTGTCGAGATCACCTTTCGTCTTCTGCTGGCATGTCCCAATTTTAAGAAGGGGTGGAAAGAACGTTGGTTCTTCACTGGAGGACCTTGGGAAGCGCCACGTGCCGAAGATTCACTGGCAATCCCCACAGTCTTTAGAACATATGGTATACTTTCTTTCACCTTGGCTCATCTATCTTTTGGAACCGTACTTACGTTTTTATGTTGTTTCCAGTGCACAGGAAACTAAGTCCCCGTTCTCGGGTAATGAAGTTTTACGAGGTTTTTATGACCTACCTTGAGGAGGTCACTGGCAGTGCGCAATATCTGTCACGGACTCGTTGGCACTTTACAACCTCATTCCAAATTTAACCGTGCCAGCCGATTCTGATTCGAACTTGCCAGCCCACAGGAGGGATCCGCTCTAGGTATGCAGCTTACTTTTTTCTTAAACTTAGAATTCTTTGAATACTGGAAATGTAGATTAATGCCTTTTACTGTGTTTAGCCGCCATAGACTACGAGCCTTCACTGAGGCGCACCTTTGATGCAGTGACTTGCCAGACGTCTCGCCCCCTTGCTAGGCCTCCTACCGACGACACGTTGGTCATTACTTCAGAAGGCTGCTCCCTTCCACCAAGTGACGATGGAGATCTTCCTTTTCCTAAGGTCCTAGAGGACTTGGATGCAGGGTCAGACTCGAAGTTTGACGGTCTTAGCCTCAGATTTGACCATGTTCCTTCTCGAGCTCGGACCAGCTCGTGCAGGTCTCAGACGCCCATACACAACCTTCCTCCTGGATTCGACTCGTACCTATTATCAAGACCATACCATCCTACTTTGGACCTGCAGAAGGAAAGGACATTGGCCGGTAACTTGTAGAGTGAAGTGGAGTCTTCTTTGACTCCCTTCCCCCTAGGAGACGCCTGCCAGGTTTTGAAAGAAGGGACTCTTCTGATGCACGAGGTATGACGACCACATTTTTTACAGCTATACGTTGACTTGAGTATGCATGCTAACTTGTTGCCTTGGTTTTTTGCAGGCGTTCATGCATTTCGCCTCAGCTTTCCGTCACCTCTCTAAAGACTTGTGTCACGCCTGCTCTTCTTTGTCTACGAGTACTGACAAGCTTAAATGGTAGCTGACACAGGCTCAATAAGCTTAGTGAGTCACCGAGGCTGCCTTAGTCGACTCTCAGACTTCCACCGAAGCGGCTTGAAGTCTTGCTGCCTGCACGCGCAAAGAAGACTTGTCCACTATTGCTCGCCTTCAACGAAAGTTGGCTTCTGCTGAAGAGAAGCTGAAGATTGCTGCCTATCTAGCTAACCTTGTGAAAGGCTCTCATGCCTTTATAATTTTGGAGTACAACGTCGGTGAGGGTGCTGTCGACTAGGCACTAGATCGAATTCAGGAGAGAGTTAGTTATGGCAACCTCCTTCCTCTTTTCCGGTATCTTTGTTCCAACACTGAGGAAAAAAACACTGACCCTTCCTTGCCAACCTTCGAGTCTAGACTTCCAAGTGATCCAGCCCAAGCCGCTGCTGTGACTTCCGCATCTTTCAAGGCGTGCCCGAAAGAAGTCAGACTCTTCTAGCTAGGACAACACCTACCCAAGCCAGACCCAACCGACTAACTTCTAATAGGCGTAGCTCTAGGAGGCCTTGATGACTTTGTTGTTTCTTTCCTTTTTACTTGAAGCATTTTACTTTGCAGTCTTTAATTTTCTTTCAGGTTGTAACCGAGGAATTTTTTATTTTTGAATGAATAATAATTTTCTCTATTTCTCTATCTTGTATACCCCCAATTTAAGTTTTTGAAAATAGAATAATTATACTTAAATTAAGATGGAAATAATGAGAAAACAACACTTTTATTCATTGACGACTTGAATTACAATATACTGAAAGTATTTTTCAAGTGTGTTAGAACTCCAAAGATGACGGATCTTATTGTTGTAGGCGAGACCGCTGTTGCCTTGCGAATCTGTGCAGCAGCTTGGCAGGGATGCTAGACTTGTCTATGATCTTTACCAACAGGGTCTTGTGTGTCCTTGTTTAGTAGGCGGCCTTTGACTCTGCCAAAGCATCGGCCTTGGTGCTTTAGGACATGTGTACTTGCTTCACTTGTACTCTTACAGGTGGTATTCTTTGGACAGCCTAACCTAGCGATGACCCTCTTTCAACAGTCCTTTATCTCATTGACTCCTACCACTCCCTGTAGGGCTCTGTGGTAGCACTCTCTCGAGGATAACTGTTCTCCTTTGACTTGCCCCACCCCACGAGCAGTAGGGAATTTTAGCACCTGATGGTAAGTTGACACGACTGCCCTTAGCTAATGAATCGTGGGCTTCCCTAGTATTGCGTTGTAAGCGGAGTTGTCGTTCACCATCATGAAATTGACGAAGTACAAGACTATATTGTCTCCTTCATCAAAGAGTACTGGAATCTTGAATGATCCTTCAGTGATCAAAGTGCTCCAGTGAAACCCGACTAGAGGCTCGTCTCACCTTTTCCTTCCGACTCGGAATAGATTCCCCTTCAGGCGGTCCTCCGACAATTTTTCTGATCTCCGGCGGCGGTGGTGACTTTTCGTCTTCCCTTTTTCTTGCCAAGAAACTGAGACGTTTTTCCGCCCTCTTCAACGTACTTGTCCAGTTGTCCTCTTCAGATGAGAGACTCGATGAACTCCTTCAAGTCGTAGCAGTCCGAGGTACCCTGGTCGTTGTCCTTGTGAAATAAACAGTACTTACCTATATTTCTTTGATTCGACCCTACCTTAATTCGGCTTGGCCTTTCCAGCTCATCCTTATATTCAATCTCCATCAAGATATGCTCTACAGGAATCGTCATAGGAGTGTACTTCTCGAACCGGCTAAGGGGTACCCATTTTCTTTCGATTTTTTATTTTTTCACTAGACCCTCTTCTGCCTTCGCTTTCACGACTCCTTGTATTCAGCCTCACGGCGGCTGACTGACTTTTCACTTTTTCAAATGGAGCGCCTTCCTTCCTCGGGAGATGACCAGCTCCCCTATGCTCATGTACTTTTGCTCTCTGGTCAGCAGCTGGGTATAAGTGAGTGAAGCCTTTTTCCCCAACGACCACAGGAACTGTTCATCCCTAAGTCCAGCCACGACAGCTGCGAGAGACATGCTGTCGGAGTACCCTTCAACTTGCACCACCTCGTTGTTGAAGCGGGCAATGTACTCTTGAAGAGTCTCATGACGCCCTTACCGCACGGTTAGTAGATGAGAGACTGATTACTTTTATTTGCCTTCCCAAGAATTGGGTTGCGAAGGCTCTGGCTAGCTCTCTGAATGAGGCAATGAACTTATGCTTGGGCTGCCTGAACCATCTTCGAGTTGGTCCCGTGACCGTGAACAAAAATGCTCTGTACTTGATCGCCTCTCGGACTCCATGGAGTTCCATCCATGCCCGATAGGAGTCCAGGTGCTCTACAGGATCCGCAGATCCATCATATTCCTTGGTTGCAGAGAGCTTGAATTTTTTCGGGACGAACTCCTTCGTGATCTCATTGGTGAAGAAAGGGTCAACCTTGTCGACCAAACTGTCCAGGTCCAGCCCATCTTGGTCCTATGCCTTCTTCATGCTCCCCAACTGATCTTGGAGGAGACGAAGCTGGGCCAGCCAAGGTTGCTCCTCGGTTCCGTCGCACCCTTCCTCTCTTCGGCGTTGGTTGAGCATATCCCAAAAATTCGCTCTTATGTCTAATCCCTCCGTCTAAGCACTTGGGGTTTTCGGGGGATATGGGTGGATGACCCTTGCGTGGTACTTCTTGGCTTGCTACTTCGAACTGACTGCGTCCGGGAAGATTCCAGTGTTCTGGATCTGATTCCTTGGTGGACCGAATGCTGCTTCCTCCAATCATTACAGCCTAGTCGAAGTCGTTTGACTGGTCTTCAGTGACACGAATGAGCCTTTTTCATCACCTCCATGGCAGGGGCTTTCACTTTGGCACGGTCCCGAATCAACGGAGCTGACTTCCCCGCGGCGCCACCTCCTGCGACTCTTGCTGGCTACCAACCTAAAATTTTCAATTTCTTCTGCTCTAAATTTATTGTTTATTAGGAATACATCATCCCACTTGAAGTAAGCTCATGTTGGAATAAAAATAATTAAGCAAGGTTGATAATTTATTAAATACTTTTTGGAAATAGATTGTTAAGAAAATATATTTATTTTGATAATTATTTGTAACTAATTTCATATTGAACCGTTATTTAGATGCATACAGTTTAGTCACTTATTTTATACAATATAATTCAATTGTAGTTTAGATTTGCATAATAAAGTTAGCAAAAAGAATAAAGGTTTATCTTAATAAAATATTTGTTTTTATTCATAATATTTATCTATAAGTTGATAAGGAAAATGAAAAAAAAAAAAAAAAAAAAAACTTTGAGAAAGGAAAACATAACTTTTCAGAATGAAATTTGATAATTAAAAAAAATAAAATACATACACTTAAAATAAAATAGTTCGAATTTAGTATAAAGTATAAAATAGTTCGAATTTAGTATAAAGTATAACAATATCATACATAAAAACTTCTTCCATGCACTTGTTAAGAACATTACTGTTTAAAGTCAATATCATAGAACCACCTTGGTTACTAACATAAAATTTTCAATTTCTTCCCCCTCTAAATTTAAAATATAATGTCATAAATTACATCAACAAATACTAAAAATGTTTCATTCAAGCTAATTACAAAACTAAGTAAAGATGACACTAGCAAACTTTCACGAAGTTTGAGCTTCATTCACATCTTCATTTGTTCAGGTAATGAAAAATATTAGAATGGTAGATAAAATATTGGTTAATTTCTTATGACGTTTATTTCATTAACTAAGATGCCCAAAAGTCAATTAAGATAGTTGAACATTAATTAAAAAAAAAAAGAATCGATTCATAGTTATCACTGTATCACGAACACCAATTGTAAGAACAAAATAAAAAAAATGCAATGTACACTTTTGAGTTGTTAGATTCTAAGATATCAATGTCAATGGTAAAAACACGTCTATAGATATTGAACTCTTCATAATCAAGTTCAATTCAATCTTACAAAGTATCTTTAAATTACCTATCAAAGATATTATAATGAGTTCTGAACCAAGCAGGTATTCTATAATCGAGGACATTTAGAGTGTCTAAAATATTGGAAGCTTTGCACTGGAGGAGCATAACAAGCATCTTGACCTAAGTATACTATGACATTGAGGGAGGTGGTTAATGGTGTTATGTGAATTTAAAACAAGATTGTTCAACTCACTTCCTATTGAGGAGTTGAACACTTATGTTCAAAAGGTTGTTATCCTAAATCTATCAACACCCAACAAAAACAACAACAAACGGTTTTGAAATAAAACATTCATCTTATCCAAGCAGTCAACAGTTTTAAGCATAAATATAGATCTCGAGATTTGGGTTTAAAACCTAAACAGTTTAAAACCAAGTTATTACAATAGTTCGTGAAGAAGGAATTACAACTCGACTATAAGTAAACAACTATAAATAAGACACAACAGATTTATTTTCCCCCTAGATCTATCCTCAGTTGTCGGTCATCCATCCCAGTGCGTACCCACAACTATGGTTTTCAATCCATAGCTAATATAAAACGAAGGGGTGAGTCAGTGAAAACTCAGTAAGAAAGACCACATGGGGTGCACACAGCATATTGAATAAAAGAGGCGTTAATCAAAAGTCTATGAATAACATGTACAAAGAAACAGGAAAGTATCCAGACTCTTGGGTGTCTATGCCACGCGTTCCAAACTCGTGGCAATACTCGAGGAGTCTCACTAGCTGATGCCGAGAAACTTCAAAGTCACTACCCGACCCCTTTTGGGACAATAGAGAGCTTAAGCGCAAGGGCTATCCACTGGAGTCCCACATGCTATCTTGGGTCTCTCCAGGAGGGTGGGGTCAATCCTAACACGTCAGATACCACGCACGGTGTCGAGCTGAGAGCGCGATATAACCTGCTAGCGCGGCGCTCACTTATGCCTTTGCGATTTCGGCTGCTCAGTGCCTAGCAAGTTCCAACTCGAACTTATGCGATAAGGGATCTTCGTCTAATGACTGATTCCCCTATCACACTCTATGCATCCAAGATCACTCACCTATGGTACTCGTAAGGAAAACTATGTCCCCATCCAATGCCATAAGACACGAAAAGTCATTACACAACCATGTCCCGTAAGGCAAAGCACCTTGATACATGGGTACAGGCTATGGAGTCGCCCAGGCTTGCTAACAAAACATGAATTGATAAATCATACCTAGTGTTATAGGGAAAAAGTATTCTCTGATTCATGTTAGCAAGCATGTCCATCCTATTTGCTAAATTCAAACAAATTTCTTCATTTACCCCTTGAAAACATGTGAAACTAGCTTCTTCATATACGAGATAATTATTAAGTACATTATCATCGTATGTTCTCCATAAAGACCTGAATGTCAAATTTTTAAATGTCATTTATAAGAAATATTAAATATATATAATTCATAAATAAATTGATTTACTTACACTATGTATGTCAATATTAAATAATAGCTTATTTCTTTCATCTACATATACTGGCCGATGATATCGTCCCGATCAAGAATGTAAAACTAGTTTTATAACCATACACGAGTTTCAGCATTGTGGGGAGCATTATGTTGTAAGATTGTGATTGACGTTAGGATTTGGACTCAGATAAAACATCCTTGACTTTTTGCGAGACAGAAGGTTGTTACTGATCCTTCGAGTTGTGGTAAGACTTAGAAGGTTGTGATAAAAATTATAGCTATTAGTATAATTATATGATATATTAACCATATCATTATGAAAATACACATACCTTTTTGCGGTATTCGAGCTTATGACCTATGCACGAGGCCATGGAACGAATGTGTTAATAGCTTGTTCAAGGAACTGTAATTCTTCGTTCAAAGGTATGGATAAGTCTAGCTTTTCATTGCCACTGACAATTAAATCAATCATCACTCGCACGTTGTATTTCTCGAGAGCTATGATATATATTTTGGTAGATGTGCTTCTTGATTCAAACATTGTGCCAATGGAAACAACGTTATCTATGGACTAGAGGGCTAGTTGACATGTCGTACCCTATAAAAACAATAATTAATTACTAACATATTAAAAGATACGTACAACTATAAGTTAATATATAAAATTGTACATCTCATAAATCAAATATATAGGCTCTTCGATCACTGGCACAACTTCTGCATCCTCTCACACATCAATTTCAGCTGCATCCTCTATTAAATCAACGTCTCCCACCTCTTGGACACCATGTCCATGCATCATCGATATATTACTGCCAACACTTGCAGTTTTGAACAGTTGAGTGCTTCCAACAAGTATTTCTTCTTCTATTTACTGGTTGGAAAAATTAGACTTTGACTCCGTTTTTTAAGTATTGTGATGGGGAAATAAACTCACCCATTCTCCTAACACGCCCTCGATGTTCCGGCATGCCCAATGCGTTCGTCAAAACATCTTCACCCCCCTTCAACTAATGAAGCTAATCTTGTAACCAGTTTTTTTTATTAATTGTATTGTATAAGCTTAATATTTTAAGTTAAAACATAATGAACAAACACTTACAATTCATTTGATTGTTTCAATATCTTCTAGGTATAGAATATCTTTATTCTTATTTCTATGAGTTTTTTTCCATAGAGTTGCACGATATGATGGACTAGTATCATTTAGACCCTATACAAATAAATCACACATTAAATATATGTAATAATTAGTAATAATTATATGAAGAAACATATAATGCGAGAATATTTGTTACTTACTAGCTTAGAAGCCAAATGAGCATATCCTTTCCACGTTATATGGTGAGGACATTTAGCGTTGGATTGCCTCTTTGATCCATCTTCACTTTTTTTCTATTTGACATATAAAAATATAAAAATAAGAATAAAAAGTTAGATTGCCTCTTTGACATATAAAAATATAAAAATAAATCTTAAGTACCTTAAAGTCATTAGACAATCGATCTTTAACAAAACTATCTCATTCATTTTGTGGGATGTAATTGTATAGACGTGGCGAATATACAAGAAGTTCAGGCTTATCCTTTAATTTTTTGATATAATTTGTAAGATTGTATTTGAACATCCTGAATTTCTTTGACGTCGACAACATAATCCTATGTTTGGATTTAGGATTCAACACAAACGACATCTGAAGACAATACAAGTCAGATTAGTAATACACACTAATCTTATATATATTATGATTGATATAGTAGTAAAATTTTACCTCAAGACAATCTTATATCTTCTCTTTTAGATCGTTAGAGACATCTTTGGACCAATCACGACAGGTCAAAGGAATAGATTTCCTAACAAGACTCCCAAGGTAACTCTATAATTTAGTAGCATTGTTGTTGATTTCCTAACCTTTGACATATATAGAATAACGATGTGTTCACCAGCCATTATAGATTGTGCAAAATCACGCATCACTGTGATGCCTCTAGTATGTCTGTTCCGATGAACAATAATGTTCTCAGCTTGATTCTCATCACTCTCAGAGTTGGACATAATGCCAATCTGTATTAAAAAGAATGTACGTTACAATTACGAAAGATTATGAAATGAATTTAAGTAAAAATATTAAATTAATAAATAAAATAATTATATCAAATTCAGAAATCATAAATAAAACAGCATAACACAATCTATTTATTAAGTCATACACCATCAAAATCACTTCTAATGTATGTGCATAAGTCCTCATCTACAATATAGACAATTTTTCTATAACACCATAACCACAATCTTCATTGATATCAGCTTCTTCCTTATTGACATCTTCTATTGTTTTTTGAAAAGGAGTTAAAACCACAGACTATTGAGAATTAAGTGGATCTTTGAATTAGAAAACTTGCTTTTCTTGTGTGGCTAATATGAAAGAGTCAAATTTATGACCAATTCGATTCAGTTCTACAGGTTTAAATCCAATATCATCAAACTTAAGTACCCCATTGTTTTCCACCCAATCACATTTGAATAAGACGACGTTAAAACTATGATAATCAAGCTCCCATATTTCTTAAATTACACCGAAAAAAGCCAGGTCTATTGTAATTCGATTTTTGTCTTTAGAACTGCTCACTTGCATAGTTTGAGTTGTTATCATTACTCCACTGTTTTGCACGCTTCAATTATCATCACGTTTCTTTGTTTGCTACTGAATATCATTAACCATGTAGCCATTATATGTGTTAACTTCTGAACGTGGTCCACGTGCTATCCACCTTAATGTAGATGATACACAGTTATTCCTAACTTCTAAAGCGAGTCCTCTTCGATCACGCAACAAACAACTGAATTTCCGATTATGCTCATCTTGAAGCAACTTTTTATTCTTGAACCTAGTAGGATTCAGTCTAGATAACATTTTCATATGTTGATCTACATATGGAAGCACTTCATCTACATTATGAAGTACGTACAAATGAGCTTTATCAATCATATCTCTGGAAGGTTTTATATTATCGGTGGCAGACAGTGGGCGATCAATAGTTTGACATGTTATTCTCTTGGATGATCGCGACCCAACTGATTCAACTCTTAGTAAATATTCAGAACAAAACTTTATCGACTCTTCTGCAATGTAATCTCTCTGAAGTATCCTTCTGGTCGATTTCTATTATGAACATAACCTTTCAAAACTTTCATATATCTTTCAAAAGGATACATCCACCTCAAATAAACAGGTCTACAAATTTCTATTTCTCTTACAAGTTCGACTACAAGATGTACCATTATTGTGAAAAAGAACGGGAGAAAATATTTTTCCAACAAACAAAAGGTGACCAATACATCTTCTTGGAACCTCTTTAATTTTATTGAATCAATCACCTTACAATATATAGCGTTGAAAAATAAATAAAGGCGAATAATTGTATATCTGACATGTTTAGGCAGAACTCCACGAATTGCTTCAGGTAGAAGTTATTGCATCAAAACATGATGATCGTGCGATTTAAGTCCGTAAAGTTTCAAATCTCTAAGAGACACTAATTTGCTTATGTTTGATGAATAAGCCTCAGGTACTTTCACACCAGCTAATGTTTTACATATATTCAGTTTCCTTTTTTGAGTTAGTGTGTAACATGTTAGAGGTAAGAATATTATTCTTCCTATCATTTATGAGGCCAATTAAGTTATGATGTTCAACTTAACCAAATCCTGACGTGTTTTTAATCCATCTTTGGTTTTACCTAAAATATCAAGAAGAGTTTCAATGATATTAGAGCATACATTCTTCTTAATATGCATGACGTCTAAACAATGTCGCACATGAAGATGTTTTCAATACTTGAATTCAAAAAAAAATGATTTTTTCTTCCAATAAGATTTAGCAGTATGGTTTTTTCTGATTTTACTCTTTCCATACATAAATTCATTAGCGCTTATTTGTGGAAGAATGTATTCACCATTTAAGGGTTCAAAAAAGCTATTTCAAATTCTTGTTCCCCATTAAATCTTTTTTTTATCTTCTATAAGGGTGCCCCATTGCAAAAAAATTTTGATGCTCGAGATACGCGATCCTCTAACCTTTTTCTAAATAAATAGATGTTATTTTGTCTCCACAAATCTGACATGCATGATAGGCTTTAACAATACACTCACAGAGATTACCATATGCTAGAAAATCATAATGGTCCACAACAAAATAACTTTCAAGTTCAAAAGTTCTTGTCGATGTGCATCAAAATATTCGATTCCAACGTTTCATAGCATTTTTAGATCATCAATTAATAGAGCTAGGTAAACATCTATGTCATTTTCAGGTTGTTTTGGTCTAGAGATCAATGCAGTTAACATCAGGTATTTGCACTTCATACACAACCATGAAGGTAGATTGTATGTCATCAACATCACTGGCAAACGACTATATCTAGTAATTTGATCATCATGGGGATTAACTCCATCAATTGATAAGGCTAAATGAAGATTTCTAGTTTTAGCACTAAAATCTGGCCACCTTATGTCTACTTCTTTCCACGATGATGTGTTAGTTGGGTCTCGTATATATTGATCGACTTGACGACTAGAAGCATGCCACGTTAATAACTTAGAAAATTATTTACTTTGAAACATTTGTTCAAATCTTGGAATGGGAGAGAAGTACCACATTACTTTTCAAGGAATTTTTTTATCCCATCTTCGTTTACATTATTCTGAACCTTCCATCTTGATATTCCACAGGTAGGACATAGTTCGGCATCAGCTAATGCTTTTCGATACAAACAACAGTCAGTAGTACATGTATGAATCTTTTCATACTTCATTCCTAAAGTACTTAAAATCTTTTTGGCATAGTATCTGAATATCAGAATTTCATTAGGACTTGACAATAAAATGCTTAACAATTCAAATAGCTCTGTGAAACTTTTATCGCTCCATGCAAACTTTGCCTTCAAATTATAAAGCTTAATCAATGCTAATATCTTGGTAAAATGTTTAGTATTTTCATATAATGATTTCTTTGCATCTTCTAGTGATTCCTTAAATACTTGAGATTGATTGGTACAATAATTATAAGCAGCCTCAAACATCCCGACAGGGTCATCAACATCATTGTCTTTATCCTCAACTTCATTTAAAATATTTTCAATGTTTCTTTCACTCGAAACTAATTCCCCACGTCAAATCTATGTGATATAACTTACATTGATGCCATTAAAAAATAAATGATCTCTTACTACATTAACATTTTGAGACTTCACATTCACGTATTTCAAACAAGGACAACAAAGGACATTAGTCCAGTTCGAATGTCTTAATGCATTCTTTATGAAAAGTTCAACTCCTGAACTATATTTGGCTGACATTCGGTTCTTAAACATCCAAGACTTATCCATAACCAATTTAATTCAAATACCTACAAATACATCACAACGAAAATATTATGAATCAAACTATTTATTAAAAGTAAAAATTAAACATGAAACAAAATGAAGTAAGAGAACTTGGAGCAATAACCACAATATATTAAAAATGAAGCTAAAACAAAATTGAACAACAATAAAGTTCAAACAAAAAAACTATAGTTGCTTATGAGTTTTTGGATAAAAGGGCAAAACTATTATTCCTTATCAAAATTATATATATTTTCTTGAGGGAAAGACACTAAAGTTGAACTTTAGGAACAACTTGATGCAATATTATCTTTATGAACTTTAAGAACTTTAGGAACAACTTGATGCAATATTATCTCTATGAACTTTAAGAACTTTAGGAACACAAAAGTTGCTTTAGAAACTTTAGGAACACTAAAGTTGCTTTAGGAACTTTGAACACTAAAGTTGCTTAAGGAAGTTTAGGGAACTTTAGGAACACTAAAGTTAAACATTCAACATATAAATCTTAAAAGGTAAAGCTTTCAAAGCATTTTAATGAATGAACTATGTAAATTGATCATGAAATTCGGATAAACAACAAAACTCAAAATCCAAGTGAAATGCATCATACCATAACAAGAACTACTAAAAATCAAGTTTAAACTTACCCAAAATTTCAAAACAAGTACTTCTGGATGGAGAAGGGGCGTTTGCGACTAAAGATTAGCGATGGCTGGTATGTTTTTGTGATATATGGTCGGAAAAGTCCGGTCTTTCTCGACTTAGGTTTTTTTCATAATAGGTTTTAAATACGATCTGTTATTTTTTATGAGATTCCTTTAATCCTACTAACATGTTTTTTAAGTTCCTTTAATTCTTGTTAGAAGCGAATGTTGTGTGCATTAACTTAGTTCTTGTGAAGGAAACCTACTTGACCAAAATTCTACTTGAGGACAATCAATGCCGAAGACATTGTTCAAAAAAGAAATCAAAGTTGGTAGCCATGGTTTCAAAAGAAATCAAGGGCAAGGTTGCATGCCACACCCTTCAAACGTAACACACATAGTTAGAGTAATAAAATTTAAAAAGCATATAAGAAATAAAATTTAATTAATAATTTGCAGCTTACTTCTCCCAAGTCTTCGATAGCGGGATGGACCATGCACGGTTCATCTTTAATGACTTGAGGAGTTTGGAAGATCTCATATGCTTGTCTTATTGGTTCTTCTCCCAGAATCGGGGGTGATTGATTGTGATTACTTCCTATACAAGGAGAGCAACCAACTTGGCTAGCCCGTCCTTGATGCTCGGGTGTTTCCGTACTATCACTTAGATGAGCGATTTTGAAGAAAGCAGATGGAGATAGAAATTGACCGACGCCTCTAACACGTCCTCTATGCTCGGGTGTTCCCAAGGCTTCGGTCAAAACATTCCCACCTCGATGTGTGTTTTCCAACTTATTCTGAAATGAAAATATTTGGAAATATTAATTAAAATTAACCCATCAGAGATTTGAAATGTTAACTGTAATATAAATTAAACATACTTACAATTCGATTTGAGGCTTCAACAGTGACTTCATCGACATGTTCTTTATTCTTGCCCTTTCGACCTTTCATCCATAGTAGTGCACGTGAGGATGGATCGGTTTTAATATTTACACCCTAAATCCCCCAAACAATGAATTAGTAAAGTGTAATAAAATAATGATAACATATATTGCCTTAAGGTTTAGAAATCCTTACTAGCTCATGACCGAGTTGAGCATAACCCTTTCTGGCCATATGATGAGGATATTTAAAAAGGTTCCGTCTCTCTTTTTGTTCTTCATTAGTTTTCTTTGTTTAATGAAAACATTCTAACTTTTCATGCGGAAGATGATATCCAACACGCGCACCCCCATAAATAAACTTGTAAGTTTTTTGTTTTATTTCATTAATGTTTTTAGTTTCTAAATTCTGCTACACTTTTTGTTTACAAATGTCGAAATATTATTTTATGTTTTAGTTTAACTCCACGAAACCATACAACAAAGAAGAAATGGATGAAGTACGAATCGAATGGGCAGACTTCATAGGTAGATATTTAATATCGAATAACAATTATTTAAAGTGTAGGATTTTGAAGTTATAGCCGATGTACTCAAGTTATAACATTGTACATATTAATTGTTTACTAAATCCGATGTACTCAAGTTATAACATTGTACGTATTAATTGTTTACTAAATTATAGTATATTATATATATATATATATATCTATTTTGCAAATCATTAAGCTTCAGGATTCAAAACACTCAACGACAAAGGCTTCTCCAATCCGATCGTCTCTTTGTCATCAAACTGAAGATTCGATCATCCCCTGCCTGAGAATAAGCCTGCAAGCCCTTAGAATCAACATCTTCAAAATCTATATCGAGAGAAAAAGAATCAGAGGACAAATATTAGAGATTGTAACACGTGCACATATTCAAATTAATAAAGATTCAAAATTCATTTACACGTGTCTCATTTCTACTCGTCCGTTCAAATCTCGTGTGAACAAATTGGCACGCCCAATGGGACCATCTCTACCTCTCATCTCTTCATCTCTCTCAAGAGAGCATGAATTCCAAAGAAGTCTCTTCCAAGGTTGTTACTTCAACTGATTCCTATATGGGACATGTTACGAGAAGTCGCTCAAAAGAAATCAACCATGAAGAGAGTGATAAGCTCCAAGGTTTCTTGGTTTTACAAAGCTAGAGGTCCTTCTAGGATCCTTGTAAAAACTCACAATTATAGAAAAACTCAACACTTGATTCCAACCAAGAGTTAAGTTAGAATGATGAATACACTCTTATATCTCCCTTAGAACCTATGATGGTCACTCTTAGATCCTAAGACAACTCACTCCAGAATTAGTTTGATCAAGACTAAT
>JBBMEG010049605.1:0-17069 GCA_037832605.1 Cyclanthera cordifolia
GTATGAAGTATTTCAACAAAATTGTTTTCATTTCAACCATTCCGTTGTAGTCTAGTTGGTTAGGATATTCGGCTCTCTCCCGAAAGACCCGGGTTCAAGTCCCGGCAACGGAATATTTTATTATGTCCAAAATGATGTATTACAAACATTTTTGTAATATTTTTTAAGGCAAAAAATTTCCTATTTTTATGTTGAAGTTCTTCTATCCTTGCCCGTGGTTTTTACCCTAATTTGTTTAGGGGTTTTCCACGGTAAATCATTGTGTCATTCTTTCTCTTCTTCCTTATTGTTATTGTGTTCTCGATCTATTTTAGCTACGACCCTGCTCTATTCGATTAAACAATCACAACAATTATGACCATGTTTGACAAGGTTTTTGAACTTAAAATGTTTCAAAATAAGAAATTTAGATTTTTTTTTTTTTTGACTTAAAATTCTGCATGAATTTTATTGCTTCTTGTAATTGCTTCTTCATTGAAATACAATAACGTGGTTATTTGATTCGTATCATCCACCCTTACCGTTCGCATTCGACCCCTAAGCAACCCTCTCCACCATTAAGGAAGGAGGGCCCAAAAATGCATAAAGATGTGTCCAGACTCGTTTGTCGGCCGATCTCCAGAGAGATCATGCTTGAGCTCTTTAAGAAAGCGTCTCTCTCACACCGTTAGAGAAAGAGCCTCATCTTTTCTTTTTTTTCGAAGTTTTGATTTCTTAATCTATGCTTATGTTTGTATTTTAATTGGTTTATGTGTTCTTTGACAGGTTTTAGCAACCATTTTTACTTTAGTGTTCTTTTTTTTTTTTTTTTTTTTTTTTTTTTTTTTCATTTTCTTTGCAATTTTATGTGAACGCAAGGACCATCTTTTGATTGATATTATGTTCATAATCTCATGATTTTCACTGATCCTTAGAAATGAACTATAAAATTTGAAATTGACTGAGGAGAAAGCTTGAGGAGCAGATATATTTTTGTTTTAAGTTGAGTACTTCAAAACAAATAACCCTTGTTTGATACCAAGGTTTTACTTTGCTTGTGTACGATTTTAGATCCTAAATAAATATAAAACGACAATAAAAAAATTATAGGATGTAAATTTAATCTATGATTGTTTCCTATGTACAAAAAAATTTTCAATTGAGAAGTTCAAGCTAACTAAAAATAATAATGATAAACCGAATGGATCAGTGACGCAGTAGTTTCATTGTTTGGTGTTTTATTTGACTTCCAAAATATGCTTCAAGAAGCCCAGCCTTCCATAAAAAACTTACATTTAAAGACCTATTATAAACTTTTTAAATTTTAGAAATCGAAGTATAAACAAATTTGAAAGTTTATCTTCGGTCGCATCGAATTATCATTTCATTCATCGTTAATTTATTCTTATTTTTTTTATAAAAGGATAAAATTAAGAGGCTCCATTAATTAGCACTTAGCTGCTATCACATTAATAACTACATTTCCAAACTATAAATCAGGAACTACTACTACTCTCAACCTTTCGGCAGTACTAAAAGAAATGAGTTCATGTCATTTGAGATATTAAAACTATGAATGAATGAACAATAATAAAGGAAATGAAGCAAATACTACTGTTCATTGATATCTAAATTTTACAGCTGAATAATGTTTGATCCAGAAAGAAACAAATATATTCGAAAGAATGGAAGTGTTAACAATGTGCTGAGGATAAAAGACGAGAGAAGAAAAAGAAAAGGCAAAACACGACCGAGTACTTTTCATACCAAAAGCATAGAGCGAGATAGACGACTAGTTTTACATGTTACGGTCCATACATAAGCATCACCATCACCATCACCATCACCATCTGTCAACATTCAATAAGGGCCATTGCATTTTTAAGAAGAGCAGCAACCGGATTTCTGATTCACAGGTTGTCCTCGGATATTCACTGTTGGTGGCCTTGCATTGTTCATCGGTTGTGTCGCCATCCTATACCAAATGAACCCCCAACTAATCAAGTCATGTAAAAAGAGTAGCCACTACCAAGTAAAAGACAGGTAAGGAATCTAGCCACCTAAAGGTCAAAGTCAGGGTCGGGTATAGAAAATAGAATGGAGTTAAGAACTATTACGGGCAGTTCGTCACTTCCCATCAACCATCTCTCTACGGTAACAAAAGGGTGATAGGAACAAGAGAATGAGAATGCGAACAATTAGAGCAACCAACAATCATTTCCCTTAATCAATATTCCATAACCACTTTTCATTCTTCCATCGTAATCATTCTCTGAACTATAAACACTAATGATAGTTTTCCTATAATCATTCTATACATCCAAACACACGTAACAATTTTCATATTTATTACATAACAAACAATAATTACTCCCTGTATTCACATTCCCCAATCATTCTCATTCTTTCTCCTTGCCACAAGCACCTTGAGGAAAAGATCATATGGCTAAGAAGGTTAGGTTAGGCTCAAGGTCCAAGCTCGGTTTCCTCCCTAGCTACAAATCAAGTATGTACACTCGAGAACTTATCATCGGGATTAGCCTAGTAATCATGTGGCCCAGGAAAAAAGTAAGACTAGAAAAGAATATAATCGAACCAAGGTGGGTGGGTATCTACCAAGAATTTATAATTTTGTGAGGTAAGTTAAACTATACACTCATTAATATAAATGATAATTATAAAGAGTAAGCTCATGGTGGTCTCATTCAAAATTTAGGAGGATGAAAATTTGAAATGTTTGGAGCATACTTCGCCATAAAATTAGATTTGAATAATCAGAAAAGTTGCTAGTCTTCATACCTATTCTTTATTTCAGCAGCCATGGCCATGAAAGCCTCTTCCACATTGGTGGCGCTTTTAGCACTTGTTTCCATGAACGGAATCCCAATTTCATCCGCAAATGCCTTTAGAAAATTATTATTATGACTTTTGAGTCATCATCAAAGTTAAATAAATATGTACTTTGACGCTAGGCACCAGAGAAAAATTATCACCTTGGCTGTCTCATAAGAGACGACCTTATTTGCAGTGAGGTCACATTTATTACCAACCAGAAGCTTGTTCACACTTTCACTAGCGTATCGATCTATTTCATTCAACCATTGCTTAACATTATTGAAGCTATCCTGATCTGTAACGTCGTAAACAACCTACATAGCAGAGAATAACAAACAAGCAGACTTCAATTTAGGAAAGATGGAAAATAATCGGGAAATAGAAGGGAATGACAAAGAGAGTGTAGGAATTACAATAATGCCATGAGCTCCACGGTAGTAACTGCTAGTAATTGTTCTAAAACGTTCTTGACCAGCAGTGTCCCACTACAGTTGATGATAAAATTTTCCAATTAACAGCGAAAAAAAAGCCAAAATAACCACTGAAAACTTCTTAACAAACAATATTAAGAAAAAATGAATGCTGCTTGCACTCTCAATGAAATTGAACACCCCTCCCCCTTTTCTCCACTCCAAAAATGAGAAAGTGAACTCGGCTGTTAACTTTTATCCATACCAACAGAAACGCAGCATGTTTCTAGAATAGAAAGGAAGAGAAAAAGGAAAAGAAAAGGCTACAAAAGAAACAATCCTACCGGCTTATATTAAAGCAAGGACGAATATAAAATTCAAACTTACAATTTGAAGTTTAATGGTCTTTCCATCCTGTTCTACTGTACGGATTTTCTACAAGTATAGTTTAAGTGTCAGAGAGGTAAAATTTAATGTAATAGTTATCATTAAAGAAAACCAAACAGGTAGTGGAAGCTTACAAAGTCAACTCCAATGGTGCTAATGTAGCTATCCAGATATGAATCGTCCTGATTGAGAAAAAAGAAGAAATTATTTAAGGAACATGTGAATATACCTAATCTACAAATGCAAGGACGTCAAGTTCTCAACCATTGAAAAATATACGTGAACCATTATTACCCAGGATGCAGAATTCTATCAAAGATAACAATAATTAATCACTATCAAGTATCAACAACTTATTTAGGGTGCATTTGAGGAAGGGAGAATGAGAATGATTATGATGGAATGTGAATGCGTGGAAAAATGATTAACAAGAAGAATGATTATTTGTGTTTAGGGTGAATGAAAGGTAGGGATAACAGTAATCTGTATTTAGAGTACAAAGAATGATTATAAAGAGAACTGTTACCTGGAGTGCAAAGAATAATTATGGCCCATGGGGGAACAAAAAAGTATGGGAGAATCAATGTTTCGAAAAGGCAAGACACACTAAGGGCGCAATGGCCTTCTAGAACCTGAGGCACAAGGCACATTAAAACGCTCGAGCTTTTTTACTTAAGGCGCACTATATTTAAAGAACATATTATATATATATATAGAGTAATATGCACAATAAAAACATTTTCAAGGTAAGAAATGAAGTTTTAACCAAGAATAGTAATAAAACACACATAAGATTCAACTATTAAACTTCATTTCACAAAAGAAACTTTGTGAAATGAAGTTAACTAAGAGTAATATATAAAACATACATAAAATTAAACTATTAACCTTCATTACATGAAAAGAAATAAAGTTTCAATCAAGAATAATATAGAAAACATACATACTTCAACCGTTAATTTATTAACATAGTGTTGTAAGGAAGAACCAAGGTTTTAAAAGGCTAAACGCAGCATCAAAAAGGCGAGGCATAAGCCTCGAGACGATATGAAGGGTAAGCCTCAACTTTAATTTAAATATTTTAAAAATTCTAAATTGTGTAAACATGTATGGTAAAACATAGTACTTACGTAAAAATACATAACATATCACACAAACACTAATAGGATTGAGTTTTTTTTAAAGTGAATTCTCTAAGCACCTATAGTGAATACAACAAAAAACTCCAAAAAGAGTTGTGAGAGGAAAATAAGGCAACAAATGGTCAAAATTAAATGGATGGTTTTGAAACTATTATGTGCATAAGAATTCATAAAAGAAAATTTGTAATTTAAACAAATGACTATAGCAATATTTGAAAATGAGACCATGAACAAAGTCAAAGTCTAAATAGTAATTATTCATATTATTATGGTTCAAACCCTTAAATTTTAAAGAATTGAAAATTTTAATACTACTCTTCTCGTTATTCTATGAGATGTAGGGACTTTAACCCTCAATGCATCATCATTGAGGCGTAAGCCTCTTATGAACCAACAAAGGCGTAAGACTAGAGGCTAAAATTTAGAGTCTCGACTTGAGGCGAGCCTTAAGACGTAAGCCTCAATAACCTTTTAAAACATGAAAAAGAACTCACACATGATGGTGCAGATAAAGAATTAGAAAATGTGTGGCTAGAGAAATGAGAGAATATGAGTTGCAGAGGAGAGAAAAAAAGAAAGAAAGTGAATGTTGTTTTTTGAAGTTGAAGATTCAAGCTTTTTAAGCTATTGAAATATCTTGAATCACTTATCTCGTACTTAGAATGACCTAGTACAGTAATCTCGCTGCCTAGTCAGCGATTCGGGGTCTCGTGGCAAAGTGCCCAATTTCAACATGACCCGCAATGGAGACTCAGAGGCAACGCCTTCTAAACCCAAAGCTCGTAGGGAGATACAATATAAAAGTTGTAGGTGAAAATAGTAAAAAAAAAAAACATATAAAACACAAAAGCCCACAAAGCGCGCACCTTGGTGCACCTCAGGGCTTCATGAAAAGCACCAAAAGACGCGAGTGTGGGTGCACCTTTTTAAAATACTAGGGAGAATGAAAGTGATTATGGTGAGAATAAAAAGTGGTTATGGGGAAAATATAAAGTGGTTAAAGAAGAAATGAGATGATGGAAAGAATGAATAGTGATTATGGAGGAATGAATATTAATTATGGTGGGAATGATGTTTGGTTGCCCAGATGCCAGTAAGGGAATTATTCTCCCATAATCATTCTCATTTTCCTTGTCCCGAACACCCCTTATCATATTTAAGAGATCAACTGATGATTAAAATATAAGTATCATTCAGCATAACACATGTTTACGGCCATCTCAAAAGGGAAGGACAATCTAATTCTGTTGTATATACAAAAGGAGAGGAGAAAAACAGAAAAAAAGGAGGTGTTCACTGCAGGGAAGAGATTCCATATCTGAGTCGAAGGAAAATCTAAGAGTGATCTTCAACAAAGAAGAAATAGTTTTAAGCGCATGAGTTGGCACATTGGTCACAGTAATTTTGTTTGGCAAAGCAATACGTACCAACTGAAGTTACATCTACTATCTCAACGTAAAAGTGGAGGGAAAAATTGTTGGATTAAAAGACCGCGGAGAAAAGAAGAACATTGGAAGAGAATCAACCCTGAAAACTTACAGCAAACCTCAGTAGAAGACACGATTTTCCAACTCCGGAATCTCCAATAAGCAGAAGCTTAAACAAATAGTCACTGCAGATACAAGAACAGAGAAGTAAGAATTTGAACAGCTTCACCCGCCGGTCAATGCTAAATATCAAAACTCCATTATGTAAAACAATCCATACATAAGAAACAATTACTAACGCCAACATCGAGAGACGAAAAATATTATCCTCTAGGATTATGAAGAAACCAAACAATAAGATGACAGAAATAATAGAGATAGCTCAAAATATGATAAGAATCCAACGAATTGCACCGCTCTTCAAAAAACTGAAGGCTATGTTGCATACCGATCATCAAAATCGGCAACAAAATTTACATCCAAACACCCCCAATGATCACAAAAAGCAACACGAAACTCAGAGGGTCCTTTTAACAACGGTAAAGCAATTAAGATCTCAAAATGATCGTCCCGATTTCAACCAAACCACAACAATAAGCAACATCACCTAGAAATCCTCGATCAATTAAACTATCGGACACAAAACGTCTCTTTAAAAAGTTCCATCCTACTCACCAACCAGATCTACCTCAATTCAGAAAAAAAGAAGAAGAAACGCAAGGGTAGAAACAAATTAAAATTAAAGAAAATAGAGCTTACTATTCCGGATTCATGGCTGATTAGTTGCCGGCGTAAATTGTATCTGGAGAGATCGATGCGATTGAGATGAATTGCCGGCGAAAGCTTGTCGAAGATCGGTCGCCGGAGAAGGGGAAGGAGAGAGAAAGAGAAATCGGAAAACAAAATGAACGGAGAGAGAGAAGTTGAGTGGGGTGAGTGCTTTATAAAAGCCCGAAAATGTCGTGAACTATGTGAACCCAGGTGGTCAAATACACTGGATGACGTGGCAGCCCATGGAATTTACCACGTATGATTTGTACAAAGATTAATAAATATTATTATTTCGTTATTTTTTGTTTGTTTCCTTCTATTATTATTGGGAGAATAATAACATGCCTCGTTGAAAATGGGAATTTTCTTGGTTTCAAAAAAAAATAAAAGGGAAAAGAAAAGGTTTTTTTTTTTTTTTTTTTTTTTTTTAATTTCAATATGATAGGAAACTACGTCGTTTTGTACCATGACGGAATTTTGTAGGCTAATATATACCTTCGTATCTTTCAAATAAATGTCGGTTTCTTTCGGTTTAACCAACATTTGGAAGGTAGACATTTACCTATTTAGACACGTTATTATAATCACTATTTTTATTATTATTATTATTTAAAATGATACATTTTTGTGTGTTTACAAATTGAGGGAAGGACTATGAGGATTAGTGATGCGTTGGTTTCATTGTTTGAATGTCAATTCAACACCACGGTCACGGGTTTGATCCTAAAAATTAGTATTTTTAATATTTTTCTCCAATTTATAATAAAATAAAATTAAGAGAAGAGACTACAAAATCCAAAATAATGAAATCAACTCGCACTAATCCCAAGATAGACTTCTTGATTGATAATATCATTTGTATTAAAAAACTCTAAAACAACAGTAGCTCATTAATGAAGGTCGAAAAACCATAAAGTCACTAGTTTAAATTTCTTCACCTCAAGTTATTGTAATCTAAAAAAAAAAAAAAAAATTAAATGAGTTATTTACTAATTAATAAAAAATGTTGAAAAATTCTAAAATATTTTCATCAATAATTATTACTAAATACTATATTATAAATATTTATTAATACAAATATCATAAAAAAAAAAAGGTGTGGAAAAAAACTTATAAATACTAATAATTACGTTGGTTTATTATTATTATTATTTTTTAATAGGACCAAATACGCAAGTTATCAAAAAAAGCAACAAAGAAAATCATGGGCCGTGCGGTTTAAGGTATCATATGAAAGGCCCACCTGAAGAAGCCCATTAATACCGCAAGAAACTTTATGTTAGCTTTCATCTTCCTACCGAGTGACACCGAAGACGCTGTTACTTGCAGAGTTCATAGATTGAAGCAGCTCGTAGAAGAATGGAGGGTAGAAATATCACCGAAATCAAGGGCACAGTGACCTCCGAGAAAGGACAATTTCCACGAATCCGAATCGAAAATCCCTTTACTTTGAAGGTGGGTCAAATATTTACAGGCTTCGGAGTTGGCTGCGGCGTTGGAATCGGCGTTGGCCGCCCCATAAACATGGGTAATTTTTCTTCCACCATTTTCGACCTCCTTTTGTCTTTATTAGGTGTTTCATTATCAAGCATAACTTTCCGAAGACAAATTGTTTTCTGTTTTCTTTCATTTTCATTTAGATTTTTCATGGAAGGGTTGGTGACTAAAGATATATGTGAAATATGATTAGGGATATCTGTTGGAACGTTTTATCTTGTAGGAAGATCTACAACATTTAGTGGTACCGGTGTATGAAGGTTGTTTTTGTACATTTTCTTGGAAGTTTATAAAAACACAGGAAAGGGAAGTGGGATATGAACTCTGCCCAACTTTGTAGTATTTACCTATGGTTCTAATTGTATATTTGGAATTATTTTAGTGTTTGTATCGTAATTGATACTTTAACCTTGAGGTTAGTAGTCTGAATTTTCCACTCCCTGCTGTTGAACTCAAAATTTGAAATCTTAATTTCATCAAACTTGATTGTAGCTACCTGCTTTATTTTTGTGAAGTATATAGCTGCCTACTTATAATCCTACAATAATCTGACTAGCCTGTAGGCTGTGAGGTTAAGTGTTGCTCTATATAGTCAGTGGTTAGCTGTAAATGGAACGGATTCAAATTTAAAACTTAACAGTTGATGCTTATGTTTAACTTAATCTTAAAGTAACTACTGATTCTCACTGGCACTGTTTTGATTGAGTATAGGTTTGTTTGGTCTTGCCACATTTATGTGATTTTGTTATTGGGTTTAGGCCTTCTGTAAACAGATTTTTGTGTTTTGCTGGTTGGGGTTTGAGTAGTTTTAAAGCCTGGGTATGATAATCTCGTTTCTGATTTTTTTTCGAATTTTAGCGTACCTTTTCCTTTATTTTCTTGTCTAAACGATTATTAAACAACCATTATTTTCTCAAAATTTTGTTAAGATTGTTTTTTTTAGCTTTTCCCTCTTAAATCTTTTGTCAAGGTATTAGTTTGTATTTTTTTTTTAAAGTACAACAAAGGGGGATTGGGGAAACTTGAATCATTGATCGAGTGGATGCTAATGCATTATTAGTACGAGCTGAGCTAAGCTTGTTTTGGCTGTTATAAGTTTGTACTAGAAACGTAATTTTTAAAAATAGATATTTATAGCCCGTTTGATAACCATATATATATTTTTTTTTTGTTTTTTTGAAAATTAAGCTTGGTTTCTCCCAATTTCTCCTCAATGGGTAGCATCTTTCTTAAGGAAATATTTTTAGTTGCCAAAGAGAGCAATAGCTTAATTGACACAAGTGTGTGTCTATGACCATTTGGGGCATGGGTTGAATCCCCCACCCTCCAATTGTTGTTTAACTAAAAAGAAAAAAAAAAAAAAAACTTTGTAGTCAAAAACATTTTCTCAATTTTTTTTTTCTGAAACTTAGCCTGATTTTTAAAAACAGAGCTAAAAATAGATAACACGGTAAGTAAACTCATTAGTGAACGTACTATATATTTGCTTGATTTTCAAAAACTATAAGCCAAAAATAGATGTTTGTCAAACAAAGCCTTAAATAAAACTAGTTAATAATTAGCTAATGACTTTGTTGATTGGTTTCTGAACAATTTTCACTTTCTCACTTTGTGGGTTTTGGGTTACTCAATTAACATTAAACCAGTTATCTAATGGCCTTGTTGATTGGTTTCTGAACAATTTTCACTTTCCCACACTCTAGGTAAAAATGATAAATTTTGTATCACTTTTTAATGTATCTGCACTATTTGTACAAGATTTATCAATCTCTTCTTTATTTTCTTTTCTTTGGTCATGTATAATATTTGCAAATTGCTGATATATGTTTGGTCCTTGGTTGATGATCATGTCTGCTAGGCAGTGTTGATACTATATCATATATGAACATATTAAATTGATGTTCATATTCTTTTCAGGTGCAATACCTGTCATGAATGAAGTAATGAGTGCCACGAGAGGTGCTACCGATGCATTTTCTGGTATAACAAGGCATTTAAATAACTCTGTGAGTTGTACCCTTGTTTTTTTTTTCTGGAAACATTATGCATTTTGTGTTCTATGTTTGCTATTTTAAATTTTGGACCATTGAAATTCTCCCAATTCTCGCGTGTTAGCTCAGGAAATTGGGAGCTAAGAATATCCAAGCTGGCATTGGATGTGGAGTTGGTTTTGGCCATGGTTTTGGTGTTGGTATGTCCAACAATATCTTTTGAACACCATTCATGTAGTCCGTGAATTTTTGTTCTTGCATTGGTCATCTTTATTAAATTATCTGGTTCAACTGACATGCCCGGTTCTTGAACGTCAGGTCTTGCTATCAAGCCTTCATTTCTACAACAAGTTCAATCTTGTGTCATGGTAGGTGCTGGATCTCTTATCCATTATATATTTCTCATTGTGCCTTATATGTATGTATTTGAAGCTTGAAACCCATATCTGTTAGCAAGCACTGGAGAAGATGATGACAAAATTAGGTAATAATCCTAATCTACCAATTAGTCAAGGCGCTGTACCAGTATCTCTACAATCTGCCATGAACTTAACAAATGCTTCGACTAATGAACATTCTGTCACAAGCATGAGAAAATTTGCAAAACAAGTGCCGGAAAGTGCCCCTCAAAACCTATCTGGATACGATGACTTGTCTAAGGGTACTACTGTTGGAAATTCTCTATCGAGCAGATCTTTTGGAACTCGAACTGAAAAGGTCATTGACAGTTTCTTGCAAAATCCTGTTTTTAAAGGAGGGAGTGCCGAGCTGCAGGATGAGGTATGATAATACATGCTCGATTTTAGGTTCCAAATAAGGTTTTGCTTTCTAAAGTGTGCACTCATGAAAATACTTCATATAAGAACCAATAATTTCAAAAGCTATAATTGGCATAGGCTTTTCTATTAAAGAGGTGAGGGGAAAGCCTTAATTTTATTTAAAAAATAGCACAAGTTCGAAATTTGTATAAAAATATATTGCAAAATATGATATACTTAAATAAGAAAAATCACCCAGAAATGGCAAGCACAATTTCTAGGGTAAATTATAAATTTGGTCCCAGTGGTTTCTAGAATGTTAGAGTTTAGTCCATATGGTTTAAAAATCTAAGGTTTGAAGAAATATAGAACTTAGTCCTTATGGTTTGAAAAAATAAAATTTAATCTCTATTGTTTAGGGATCCTGTTGTTCTTTTGTCACTGTTAATTCTGATCTGCTATAAATCACATTACAAATTTTGTTAAGCTGATAAGATATCTAATTTGTCACGGGTCTTGATTAATGTTTACGTTTCTCGTATCATAGGTTGGACGCCTACGGCTTGAAAACCAGCTCTTCCATATGGTAAGTTTTCATAATGGGCAGTTACTGAAACTGTTAGATCATGAAAAGTATTTGTTGTCCAATGAGGGAAAAGATGGGTCTTAGATTTGAGAAATCATTGTTCACACTGTAAGGGCTTTTGGAATTTCTGGAAAATAACACTGAATTAGGCTGTATTTTCACTTGAAATGCTAATCACTATGGGTTAGTCTAATGGTAGAGATTTATGAGTTCAATTCATGATTGTCATCTACGTTGAAATAATTTTTTTTGGATTTTTTTGACATCTAAATATGACAGGGGTTAGGCGGTATGTACGGTAAGAATAGAATAGTTGAGATTGATGGTAGCTACTTAGACACACAGATTTGAAAAAACTAGAATCTCCTTTCTAATATCTCGTGCATTTTATACGTTAAACTGATTCGACGTATTCTGCTGCCTATATCTGCAGGTAATGATGCATCAAAAACTTATTCAAGAGCTGAGGGAGGAGAATAACAAGCTTCATCAAATATTGGTGGAAGACCTGAATGTACCACCCAGCAAGCTCCAAGCAAATAACATAGGAAGAATAATCCCTCCATGTTCGGATTGTTTCGAATGTCGAAGAAAGCAAAGGAGAAAGAGAAGCTAATTACTCTAAATGGTTCCATTGACATGGTTGGTCAAAACAGCATTCATTTGATTCGTCATAGACGTCTTCTCTAGTCGCTGCAGTTTCTCGAACATGGCTGCAAAAAAAAAAAAGTCCGAGGTAATGAGTTCGTAGCATGCTTGAAATGCCAAATGACATCAGAGAAGTAGGCTCCACTGTTTTCACACAAATCTGTAACATAGGTACTCAATGAGTTCATGAGATCCCACTTCCAGGGGGCCTCGGCCATTAGAGCTGAGTTTAGTCATTTTTGGTTATTTTTCATAATTCTTCATGTTTTGATAACTATTTTGTTTTCGAAAATTGAGTTTATAAATATTACTTTTATGTATAGCTTTTTTTTTCCCTTCAGCCACCTACTCAATAACGTTTTAAAAAACATGTTTCAAAAACTTAAAAAAAAAAAAAAAATAAATAATTAAACTTTGATTTTATTTTTTAAATTTGACTGGTAACTTAAATATGTTAAATTTAAATTATGGGAAGATAAAAAAAGAATAAAATAAATTAATAATAATAATAAATTGTGAGTAAAGGGAATGATCTAACTTTGAAGTTTCCATCAATCTTCCATGAAATGATGTTTGTTTTTTTTTTAAATTGGAAACTCTCTCTTTCACATTCTCTTTTTCCAATTGGCTTAATTTCTTGAGAGAATAAAGAGACATTGATTAACCAAGAAGCAAAAGAATGTGAACAACAACGTGAATTGTATAACGGATAGCTTTTCTAGGTCATGTTTGAAATTTATTTTCTGATTTTCTTTTAACATTTTTTTTTTATACTTTTTATAGTTAAACATATTTTAGGGTAGGGATGAATATGTTATAAAATATGTTAAACTATCAATTTAGTCCTTACAATAAAAAAAAAGTTTGAGTTAGTCCTGAAAAATCTATATTTTATTCCCTATGATTTTGAGAAATCTACTATCTAATCTATATGATTTGAAAAACTAGACTTTAGTCCCTAAAATTTGATAAAATCGAAGAAATAGTCTATAATGTTCGCAGTTGTTGGTGAATAAAATATGTAGGAGTGTTTGTTTGAGAGTTTTATGGGCTACTAAAAATGAGTTTTTATAATTACTCTATAAAAATTTCATCTATACAAGCTGTTACTACAATTTTTTCTTTATAACTACTCGAAATAACTCCTCATTTCTAATAACTCCACAATTTTGCAAACAAACACCTTTGTAGAAGTTAGTTATTTATGTGTTTAATAATGATACTGTGAATAAGTAATTGATTGGATGAAAATACTCATCATTTCATATATTAAAAGTTATATCTACGTACATAATTCGCCTACGTTGTACAAATATTATAGACTATTTTTTAGATTTTATCAAACTATAGAGACTAATTTTTGTTTATCCAAACCATATGGACTAAATTCTATATTTCTCTAAATTATAAAGACTAAATTATCTATTTCTCCAAACTAAATAAACTATAAACTCTAGATTTTTAAATCATAGAATTGAACTTTAACTTTTATTTCAAATTACCTTTAAAATATTATGGGCATGTTTTGACTACGGTGGAAAGGGAATGGAAAAGAAAAGAAGGGATAATGAATGAAAAATAAGAATAAATTAGTGATTAATACAAAAGAAGTGGGCGGTTCAAACAAAGGGAAGAGAATCTCTTTCCAACTTTTCCACCACACCAAACATACACATGGAGGAATAATCATAGGTAGGGGTGTACATGGTCCTGGTTGAGTTGAGTTAGGAGATTTTTTGGACCAACCCAAAGTTTCGGGTTGGTTAATCCTTCAACCCCTCCAACCTTATGCATTATAGAAACCAAACCCAATCAACCCGTCCAACCATATTCGAAACTAGATTACCTATGTTATTAGTACATTTATCAATATGTTAAGAACATATCTTATTAATTAATTTATACGCTCACACAAATGCATTACATATATGTATATATTATTTCTTAGTTCGGATTGAATTAGGTTGAACTAGGCAAAAAGTGGTCAACCCTAAAACAAATACAACCCAACAAAAATTAGAAAATCATAACTCAACTCAATCCAAATATAATTATAACACAACCGAACTCAAATATAATTATAACCCAACCCAACCCTTATGGTTTGGGTTGGGTAGTTGGGTTGCTCGGGTTGTCGGGGTTTTTATACCCCTAAGCATATCTTGTAAATAGCTTAAAGTAAGAGGGGCAAAGTAGAGAAACCGAATAATCTAGAAACTTGTCTGCATTTATATATTTATCTTCTTCGATAGAAGGTTGATTTCTTGCAGTTTGTTTAACGTTCTCTCGAAGAAAAATTTACAACGCCATGGACGCATTCTCATCATACTTTGATTCTCAGTCGGGATCCAGAAGCCGTTGGAGCTATGATTCTCTTAAGAATTTCCATCAGATTTCGCCGGCTATCCAATCTCATCTCCAGCGGGTCAGTTGCTCGGAACATTTCTCTCTTTTTTTTTCCGACATAGGATTATGATTTCATTTTTTTTTGTTAAATCGAGGTTTCTCATTAATGTTTGCATTTGTTTGGTTGGACGTGGTTATTGTCGAAAGAGTTTTGACAAAATTTTGATGAATTATATTTCAAGTTTGCTCTAGGGTTTTTTATTATTCTCAGTCTTGTTCATCATGTGGTAAATTAGCAGAAATGGTATTGTTGGTAGAGACTAGAGAGAATATTCTAAATGGTTTAACTGAGAAGATAGCAATAATTTATTTTAGAAGTAATTTTTTTAAAATTATTTAGTTGAGTAAGGTAATTCTTGAGAATCCCATCTGGATTGAAAGATATGGTTATTCATGAAATTGATAACCAATCGACGTATCAAGATGCACATCTTCTTATTCTTGGCTGAATCTGAACAATTACAACCAACTTATTGGATTTTCTTTCCAATTTTCAGTCTCCTTTGTTGTTCTATTAATCATCTATCTAAAAATGTGTAATTTCTAAATGTGTTCAATGATGCCGAGTACTTGAAATCTACAGGTTTACCTCACTCTTGGTTGTGCTTTGGTTGCATCTGCTGCTGGAGCTTATCTGCATATACTTTGGAATATTGGTGGTATTCTCACAACACTTGCGTCAATTGGTTGTATGTCATGGCTATTGGCCACTCCTGCTTATGAAGAGGTATGGTGACCCTCTTTTCTTCTAGGCATATATATTTATCTTGTTTATATGCATTCTCTGTCGATTTATTTTTGTTTATAACATTCTAACTTTTATCTTTTGTCCCATGTATTTGTTACAGAAAAGAAGAACCTCTATTTTATTGGGGGCAGCCCTTCTTGAAGGTGCTTCAATTGGTCCTTTGATCAATCTGGCTGTCGAGATTGACCCAAGGTAATAACTCTTGTAAATATTCGAGCATACCATTGAAATATCGTTTATGCTCATTATGTTATATGGATTTTGGGAATCGATCTTTGCTTTGATTATGTTAGTATTGATTCAAACTGTTCTGTTCCCAGTGTTCTGGTGAGTGCTTTTGTGGGAACTGCGGTTTCCTTCGGTTGTTTCTCCGCAGCAGCCTTAGTAGCAAGACGACGTGAATTCCTTTATCTGAGTGGCTTACTTTCTTCTGGTGTATCCATGTTACTCTGGCTACACTTTGCCTCCTCTATATTCGGTGGTTCTACTGCCTTATTCAAGTTTGAGGTATTTATATTGATATATCTATGACGTTTTCATGTTCTAAAATTGGAGGTAGTGAAGTCAGTGGGTGCGACCTTTTATTGCTTTGTTTGTTTGTTTTATCTGTAGTTGTACTTTGGACTCTTGGTATTCGTAGGATACATGATAGTTGATACTCAAGAAATAATTGAAAAGGCACATCTCGGAGATATGGATTACGTGAAACACGCATTGACCCTCTTCACTGATTTTATTGCTGTTTTTGTTCGAATTCTCATCATAATGGTGAGTTTTGTATCTTAATGGCTAATGCTATGTTTTGTGTTCTAATTACTCGACTAGCTGCAATGGAAATGATCGTTAATGGCAACGTTGTTTGTTTACTCTTCTGCAGCTGAAGAACTCAGCTGAAAAGAATGAGAGGAAGAAGAAGAGGGACTGAGCTAATGGCTAGATGAGTGTGGAGTGAGAAAAATGGTGTGTGAATAATATATATATATTTTTTCCCCTCCCATGTTATAACATAAATGTTAGATGCTGTTTGTAGGCTATGATCAACTTCGCATTCTAATGACCTCTGATAACTGACGTGTTTTTGTGCATTTCTGATTGGACTATGCTATGCTTAAATTTCTTTGTATTTATTTTTCTCTCCTGGATGCAAAAGCTAGACACAACATAAACATTGTTTAAATTTTCTGATTAACATTTTGGGGTCTTCCGGGCAAGAAGGATGAGAATGATTGCTGGCAATCATTGTCTCTCCCATCCTTCCTATCCCAAACACCCCTCAGTGTTTTGTTGGATTTTTTTACTTTGACTTTAGGTGATTTTTAAAACCAAACGGATAATTTTAGTTGGAGTAAAACTTTGAATACTTAAGTGATACGAATCCAACAACCGTCTTATTATATTCTAATGAAGGAGCAATGACAAGATTCAAGATAAAGAGACTTATAAAATTCATAGCAGAATTTTGGAATATATTACATATTTTAGCT
>JBBMEG010049616.1:0-12257 GCA_037832605.1 Cyclanthera cordifolia
CATTTGTTATAAATCTGACTCTTTCATTTTAGCCACTCAAGCGAAGCAAGTATTCTATATAAAAGATCCACTTGATCTTCGTTGGTCGGTGGTTTTGATACCTCCACAAAGAATGGTTGAAGATCATGTTCATGATTAAGTTGATACTGGCCAAGATGGTGGGTACGGGGTCATCGAAACATTGTCTAATATTATCGATGATGACTCATTCACCTATATTAGAAATGATTGTAAGGGTACATGGATAAATTAATAGGTTAATGATATAATGATGACTCATTCATTTATATATTAATCATTTTGAAGATAATTTAACCAATTATATATTTTTAACATATCTTACCTTTCTTGTGCAGATTGACATCATGTCTAGCTCGAAGAGTGATCATGCTGATGGTACTCTTGTGAATTGACCTGCTCAAAATAGGTTCACTAGAGGCGTGACAGTCTTGCGTGAGCTCGTTCAAGAAAGAATGGATAGAGAACGGCGCGTGTTTCAATATAACTCTATGGGTCAAGAAATCGGAGATAGTGGGAAGAAATTGCTAGTTATATTGATGTATGTGTCAGATCACATATACCTCTCACCTACGATACTTTGGGTGATGTCCCCGATCAATTAAAAGAGAATGTCTGAGATTGCATAGAGGTAAGTATTTAACTAAATATTATCATTGTATCACATATTATAGCTAACCTGATTTTATTCTATTTTAAACAGATGTCATTTCAGGTGTATTCTATGTCTAAACATAGTATCACGATGTCTATGGCGAGGACATTCGGGACATTTATATACAATCTCACTAAAAATTTTATCAAGTCGTTTATAAACAAGGACCATGAGAAGTTAGTACATTCACCTACTAAATACCCATACATCACACAAGAACAGTGGGATCATTTTGTAAACATTCGATTATCGGAGGAATTTAAGTAAATACTTCTTTTGTATTTTGTATATTATTTTAATATTTAGCATATTACTAATGTGTTAAAACACAGAAAAATAGTGAATAGCAAAAAGAGAGACGAAGTCTTAAATATTCTCACCGTATGACCAGAAAGGGTTATGCTCAACTCGGTCATAAGCTAGTAAGACTTCTAAACCTTAATATATATTACATGTTATGATTATTTTATTCCACTTTACTAATTCATTGTTTGGTGGATTTAGGAGGTAAATATTAAATCTGATCCATCCTCACATGCACTACTATGGATGGAAAGGTGAAAGGGAAAGGATAAAGTGTATGTCAATGAATACACAATTGACGCCTCCAATCGAATTGTAAGGATGTTTAATTGATAGTACAATTAACACTTCAAATCTCTGATGAATTTTAATTTAATTGATAATATTTTAAATTCATAATAAGTTGGAAAATGCACATCGAGGTACAGATATTTTGACAGAAGCCTTGGGAACACCCGAGCATCGATGACGTGTTAAGGGCGTGGGTCAATTTTTATCTCCATCAGTTTTTTTCAAGATGGCTCGTCCAAATGATAATATGGGAAATAGCCAAGTTGTTTGCTCTCCTTGTATGGAAAGTAATCATGATCAATCACACCCCATACTGAATAACCAACAATGAGGTAAGCAAATGAGATCATTCAAACGCCTCAAGTCATTAGAGAACTCATTGACCATCTCGATGTCCAAGACATAGGAGAATTAAGTTGCATATTATTAAATTAATTTCATTTCTTATATTATCAAATTAATATCGGTATTACTCTAACTATTTGTTTCTTTGAAGGGTGTGGCATGTCAACTTGCAAATAAAAATATAGAAAACATTGTTGCCATGACATAATGTGTGAATCGAGCGACGCACCTGCTAATTAGATTCATGGTCTTCCACTAGAAAAGTACAATGTTCGCGTCCTAGTTGATTTAATAATTGGAAACAATGATTGGACCTTCCAATTCCTCTAAACAACGAGCTTCAATACCTTGGACAAGTTGTCAACACTTTATAGTATGTATCACATTATTATTTTACTAATAATAGATTAAATTTATTGTCATAGCCCTCACTTCCAAACAAAGGTAAGAAGGTTGTGTCAGATACATAATCTCATCAATCATGCATGACGCTTCCAACCACAATCAAGCTGGTTTATCACTTTGCCAAATATAGTATGAGTGATAGTGGAATGTTACAAGTAGATCTTACCGAAAATATGTTTGGTTTTCATAACAACTGCTTCGTTGCCAGAGAAAATATTTTGCAATATTGTGAGATGAAAGAAATTGGCTATACTCTCATTCTTTGTTACATTGCGTAAGTACTATATCTTTTTCAATTATTATACCAACTTCTTACCTTGCTCATGTTAAGGAACCTTAACCCATGACAAGTGTTTTCCAAAATAAATCATCTATGTAATATTATGAGCAAATTTTTTGTAAACTAATACTTTGGTTTTATGACTTCTAAACCATAAAATTGCCACTGTACGGACCCGACCTAGACCATGGGTCCAACCTAGGACTTTTATCCTAAATGCATGAGTTTTCAACACTTAGATGATGTGGGCATGATCTTAAAAATAGAATTAATCAATTAAAAGAAATAATTGTCATTAAGTTCAAAAGCTCAAAAAAACGGTTATGGGTACCCGAGTAAAAATCCAAAATAGAGCATCTTTAAAGTACCAGAAGAACACACATGCCCTGAAAATATGTTGAAAGAACATAAAGAAAATAAATGATCAAGAGTGCAGCGGTGTCCGTGGTTAAATCCAGCTCGATCATCCATCCCGATACAGACCTACTATACCTGCGGAATTCCACAGTGGAAAGGGTGAGTTCGAGAAAACTCAGTAAGGATCCCCAACTCGGGATCAGACTTGAATAATCAAATAAGATATCATCAATAAACAACAAGCTCAACAGTTTCAATAATATACCTCAAACGAAGGGTTCATAGACCCAAACTTCAATAAAACTTACATAATAGACAAGGTCCCCTATGGGATGGCGGTGTCAATGCACGCACCAAATTGTGTCTTGTCCCCTATGGGACGGCGGTGTCAATGCACGCACCAAAATCGTGTCTTCCCCCCTATGGGACGGCGGTGTCAATACACACACCCTGGTCTAAGTCTTGTCCCCTATGGGACGGCGGTGTCAATGCACACACCCTAATCCGAGTCTTGCCCCCTATGGGACGGCTGTGTAGGCTAGTTCGCTATGGAACATCCCGGCCTATCACGCACCTTAACTTATAACATCACCGAGCACATAACCAGATATAACCTATATGTTCAATTCTATTTCAAAACCATGTAAAGCTCAACCCTCAAAATATTACAACAACATCAAATAAGCAGCAAGTCATATGAGCATCATCAAGTATCAGTACATCTTCACGAATCCATATAATCACATATACACATATATTTGTACTTTCATTCAATCTTAGATAGCCGGAACCAAACAAAGCATCAAAAATTCATACAAGCATCATTCAACCAAGCAATCATCACATCAGACATCATAAATCGATACATTCATGTATTAAACCACAGGAGCTCGAGTTAAGGATATGTTTCCCTTAACTTAAGCGATCTCACGAGCGAGCTAATACACTCCAAGCCAACGTTCGGCAAAGGCTAGCTTACAATCGGAGTCCTAACAATTTAACAGGTCAAAAACACTTAGACTCTCGAAAATAGATTCAAAACGTCAAAATTAGCAAAAAGGACCTAACTTTGAAAAACGTGTTTACGGGAACCGGGCCCGATCAACTCAGTTGACCGGTCAAAGATGGTCAAATCTGGTCAAACATCCAAAGGGTCTTACAAAGCCATAAAAAATAATTAATTTCTCAAATAAAATAATAAATATTTCTCTTATAATAGATTTCAACACTAATTATATATTTATTTATTTATTTATAATTTTAGGAAAAGAACCACATGTTCCACATTTACAATATGTTACTTCTAATATATTTTTAGCCAAAATTACTAAGGGGTCCCACTTATATAAATTATTAGTCTAACATATATTTAACCAATTTACATTTTTTAAAAATGCTACACTTGCCTCGATCATCACTTCTCTCTCTTAAATTCAAAATATGTATTGCATTCATTAGGTTAGTGATATTTATCTCACTATTTGATGAAGAGTTAGAGATGATCTCTGTACTAATGTGATTGACTTGAATTGACTGTATAATGTTGTTACTTGAGAGATTCAGTCGTTTAAATAAAGTAGTGTTCACTCCTTATTAGAACATTCAAAGCTGTTGCAATGTGATTTTCATTTTTCTAATCTATCTGATATTCCAATCCATTAAATTTTTTTTTATTATTATTATTAGTTTGATTTTATCGTTGTTGTGCTTTTAATCATTTACCATTTCATATTAGAATTAGACCAAATTTCTCACACAATTCTTGCATTTTGACATAGAGGTAAGACATAATCAAATCCTTGTGGAGAATGACCTTTTAGAAGATTATAACTTGACTACAATAATAGTTGTGTATATTTGCACATTTTGACCTCAAGTAGTTTAATTTTGACAAGATTAAATATTGCGAAAGCAAAGGAAACTGAGGTAGATACGCTCATCATCACCCATTCATCGAATAGCTTGACTTTAATAATGAATCTAAGGGCATTTTATCCTTCTTCCAATGCTTCCTCTCCTCTGTCAGGTATTGCATGTTTTTGCAAAGTGATAAGAATCTTTGAACACTGTCAACCAATATAACTGCAAATAAAAAACTTTTGTAGCTGTTCTAGGACCTCCAAAGTGTCCACAATAGGAAGAAGTATGACACTGCTTCAAATAGATAACATTTCACCTTCAATGATGCATTTTTTGATCATCCCATCATCACATTCCTTGTACATATATGACACATCCTAAAAGTAAAACCTTAATTCGAATAAGAATCTCATTAACTGTTGCTTAGATAGGTCGGGTGGCAAAATGTTGCTAGCAAAGGTATTTGCTAAGTCAACAAACCACGGGCTTCCAGATTCATACAATACTGTTAACAAAAATAACTGCTCATCAGAAAAGTTCTCTAATCTCGATGTTGTTGGGATAATGGAAGGCGGGGTACCCTTTGTTCAAGCTCTAGAATCAACTCTTAAGTGACAAGTCTACATTTTCCTCAATAATAGGGAAGTCGTTAATTCTTTCTTATGACATTGCGTTCCCAGCCAGTCACTATAGAAATCTCTTAAGTGGAAGGCTTATTGACCCAACGGTGTTTGACTGGTCTCACTCATGCACATCAAATGACGCTTTCATAAAGCAAAGGTTCACAACTCACTCAAGATTTTAGATCACATTGACATATGATCATTATCCTTACTGAAGTAATGGATGTGAATCTATAACGAAATTACTAGACGTATTATTATACTTGTAGCCCTATCTTTTGCAGAAACTTCTTTTAGCATAGGCACCCTTTCTCACACGTCTCTACTTGAAAACCAGGATCAAGTCGTTTACAATCATTGCAACGAGTTGTACGAACAATGCCACTAGGACTTAAGAGCCTTAGCTTTGTCCATATACTGTAGAGGTTTTAGGTTATTAACTTGGAACTAGATCTAGTTGTATGTCACACACACTTATCCAAGTGTACATCAGAATAACCATAGACGTATCACCATTATCCAATTAATGAGATAAGGTTGAATGACATTTGTATATTAAATGCACAATTAATGAAAATAATAATCATTATTAATACCATAAATATTATATTAAATGTCTAGCATTTAATGTTTTTTCTTCAATTACAAAATACTAGGCCTTTAGAGCATATTCACTAACACAAGTGTCATTGACTTTCATCGCATCGAGTTTACCAAGCATCGTAGTCTTCCACTCTAGACACAAAAGAGCACTCTTATGTGAGGAAGGTTCTTTCACGGCCTATATTTGCGTTACAACCTTCATGATTTTCTAATCGTACTCCAAGCCATATTAGTTTATTTTACATTTTTGGACTCTAGATAAATTTTGGTAAATTTACCTTTAGAGGCTTATTTATAAATATAAATAATTTGTAGTTTATTTTGCAATTATAGAAATGTTTAGGCCATTTTGAAAATAAAGGAAGTTGATGTTGACACCAAGGGTTTTTGGGAAGTGTATCATTCTTCTCACATTTTCATATAGACAAGGGGAGAGAGAAGACCTTAGAGCCTCATCATCGCTGCACTTTTTGTTGTTGTTGCCTCGTTCGAGAGCATTAACCACCGCACCGCCTAGTTCGAGCACAATAACAACGGAGCCACCTTGTGCAAGTTAGTGATTAAGCAATCGCAACCCCAATTACAATTGCACAATCGCGCCTCAATCCTCTCTCATGCACCAAATGTATCCTAGTGATCATGCTTGCATGTAGTGTCATCTGCACACTATAGCTGCACCCCCTCGATCATGTAGATGCTTGGTCTGTTACCGAGTAGAGATCATTTGTTGTGCAAGCTGCTTCTACGCACAGCTGATCCCTCTTGTCTTTCAGATATTGATGTAAAGACCCGAATTTTCTAAACAGTTATAACATGAAATCCTTACTAACATGCATGAATTTAAACTGACATAAGTGAAATAAAATCGTTTATTCAAGAATAAATAATTGTCTTAAATAATTTAAACATAAATAAATTGCAAATAATTGTGTTTAGACAGCAAGGAAGATTATATTTACCTTGGTTAATGAATTGAGGAAGAAAGAACAACAAAACAAAGTTTCAAAGGATCATGAATTCGAAAAACACAAATAAATCCTCCTGAGTTTTTGGCTATGAAAAGGTGATAAAAGATGAGTTTCTTTGCTTGAAAATTATTTTAAATTAGGGTTTAAGAGTGGAAATAATTAACCTTGAAGAACAATGAACGATGCAGATCCACGAATGACAAAACACGATGAAGAATTCACACTTCTTTTGGTGTTAGCGACAATAAAGGTCATGGCCAAGAGGGAAAGCATGATTTCGAAATTTGAGAAAGGGAGCTATGTCTTGAAAACCTTAATCGAATTCTAAGATTGGGTATTTATAAGGCAAACTCTTGAATAATTACGGTTTCACCCCAAACTTTCTAAAATCACCTATTTAACTCCATTTTGGCTAGAAGTATATGGAATAAAACCACTATAACCATAGGATCTAATAAAAAATTAACACCTAAAATTAAAGGATTTCAACTTAATTATATAAATAAACAATCCAAAAATTTCGGACGTTACAATTAAACCATAACAATAAGTCAACCAGGAAGCTTTAGGAATAGAAATTATCCAAGTCCCTAAAAATTGGGACTGACACATAAACCAAGGAGGCAACATGTAAGGCTAAGGCAACGACATGTGCTTTACAAGGCACAAGGCTCGGTAATAGCTATCAAAAGTGGTGGGTTAGTGCTTAGACTGGGTGAATCATGTGCGGCGTACAACGCTCTGGCTTTCTTGCAAGGTAGGGCATGAATCAGATCATACAAGCACTGACCGAGGGTGTTGAGGCTGGACGGGGCACATTGTCGCGAGCAAATGCGGGCACAATTTTCATTCATAAAGGCTTGGGATGCTGAATCACATCATAGTTACACGCAAGGACCGACGATCAATCGACCTAGAGCACTTGCAAAATAGGTACAGCTGTCAAAGGAGGGTTGGCAAGAAGTTGGCACGACGTCAGACATGTTGAATAGATCCTGCGAGGCCATTTCTTACACGTCATGCAACAAGAGCTTGGCTACTAGCAGTTTTCGAGTAGGTGATTAGGACAGCTCAAACATGGTGGCTCAGCGGCAAGGATGATGGTGTGGGCGGTGACTCCTTCACCCTCTCTTTTTTTTCATACTCTATATGAATATGATAAATGAATAACTTCTTTAGCTCTTAATGTTTAGTAAAAACTTCTCTTATTTACAAAACTTACCAAAGGGAACCTGCAATTACCAAATAGCTCACAACTCTCAATATTTACAAATAAACCCATAAGGATAAATTTTACCAAAATACCCTAGGGTCTGAAGGGTTCTAACGAAAATATGGACTATGACATAAACTCTAACCCAAACGAAAATATGGACTATGACATAAACTCTAATCCAAAGGAGTACACTTATTGGTTTCATCAATATTATACGCCTCCAACTACTAGGGACTATTATTCAATTCATAATTAAATAATTAGATTATAAATAGACTATTGATTTTTGTTTAATTGGTATATGAAAGATTAAAATGAAACACTTGAAAATCAAAAAAAAAAAAAAAAAAAAAAGACAAGTATCAAAAGGTTAAATTATCAAACATACCACTATACTTTGGGGGGTTTTTCAACATTTCCCCTGAACTTTGAAAGGTTTCACTAATATCCTTAAACTTTAAAAAATATTTCATAAATACTTCTGTCGTTCAATTGGGATGGAAACGGTTGAAGTTTAGTTTCAAAAATGCTTCTCAAATTTAAATATAAATTATTTGTATCATTAATCTTTTTAGAAAAATGTTAAAAGTTTTGTTTCAAATATCTAACATATTAAGTAGTAAGTTTTTTTTTATCTTTATACTTTTAACTTATGAATTGCTTTTATGCGTTAATATTAGTTATTTAATTAATTGAATGGTAAGTTTGATGTTGAAATTAATTTCTTAACATATTTCTCTTATAATTGTTGTTAATCATTTAATTTATGTTTTAATTATTATTTAACTTTGGTTTTTGAGATATAGAGAGTAGGGGTGTACATGGAGTTGAGTTAAGGAGATTTTTTGGATCAATTCAAAATTTCGAGTTGGTGAATCCATCAACCCGTTCAACCTTGTGCATTTGAGTATTAAATTTGGCTTTGTTAGTTCAGATTGTCAAGTTATCTGAACACTTCTAAAAAAATAATTGAATGTTAGCTTAAACTAACTAATATTTTTCGATTAGTTGTAATGAGCTTTAAATTTCACGTTTAATGTTATATTAGCAATTGATAAAAATAAATCAAAATTGTTTAATAAATTGCAATATTACAAATAAACTTTAAATTTAGTTTTAATATTGATGCACTTTTTTTGTTAATCAGCCAGTTAAAGTTAGCCTCCAGGCCAAGCAAAGTTACAACTCTACAGTGACTCACTACACCTAGGTGATACTATGTCAGGCCAAAATAAATGATACTTCAAGAGTTTTCTATTTTTAGCATTCCTAACCGCCTCATACTCAAGGCGCTTGAGAAATCATGCCCAAATCGCCTCATGAATCAACAGTTGGGTCGTCTCTTCGTGACAATATTTATGTAAGGTTAAACAAAAAATCTTAATTTGTTAGAGATTAGGAAGTCATTGATAATTTATCAATCATCAGCATGGAATTCAAACATTTAGAAAACTAAATTATTTTAATAATTGAAATTAGAAATCAATCTCAACAAATAAAACAATAATAAGTTATCATTCAAATTTAAAAAGAATGAATAAATTCCGACTTTCCTTCAGAAGCACCTCAGTACACATTAGCAGAGAAGATGGCCGAAATTGTTGGTCCTTCAGCTTCCCGGTGCAGCCAACTCGGCGGCTACCGATACTTGCGGATTAAGGTTCCAAATTCCTCATCTTCTCAATTTAATTCGCCTATTCACTTTCCTTCTCCTTTTCCGACTCTTCGATTCGTTCCCAAATTTTGAAACCTATAAATTCTCTTTTTACCATCCATAATTCCAAATGTTTTTTATCCGTACAGTTCCTTTCTCGCCGTCCCCATTGTTTCATCTTCTTCGATTTCATCGGATGGATTCTTTTGGCTGTTCTGCAAATAACCGGGTTAAGGTTCGCTCTGTTTGTAATACATTTTGAATTTGAGACTTTTAGTCGCTGTGTTTTCTTTACGAGTATGAATATATGGTTAATTTCTATTACTCTAGTAGTAAACCATACATAATCGATTAAGCTTATCGTACTTTTGTGTTCCTGTTAATTGAATGTTGAATGCGAATTTGTTCTTCAGGCAATACCTAATTCGCCATCTTGTGGCAGCAATGAGGAATATTTGCGTAGTAGAAATCATAATTCGAATGTGATAATGATAGGAAAGGTTCCTGTGAATCTAAATTGCAAGTCAAATGAGCACGCATCTTTGTCTGTTCATAGAAGTGATGATTTCGAGTTGAAAAGAGATAAAACAGGGATTCCTGCAAATGTACCGAGTTCATACTATGATGTTGATTTTAAACCAGTTTCTTCAACCAAAAGAAGTCGGATAGATTTAGGATTGGAAACAGGTTTGAAGAGTAATGCAAGATCATCTCAAGTGGATGAATCATCTTTGCCTAATCAATTTGGAAAGAAAAATAGACTGTTTTTTCCTCATAAATGCCAGTCTGTGTGTATCCGTTCCGAAAGTTCTCTAGCTAATGATAATTTGCTTCCATTTGAACCATTCAATATATGTTCCTCTGAAAGAAGAGGTAAAGCAAAATCCAGAGCTTGTTGGAAGGTTAAAGACACTGGGAAACTTATGGAGTGTGCTGTAGAAGATAAAAATAATACAGTGTTGAGGCCTGGAATGGTTTTATTGAAGCATTACATTAATCCAAATAAACAGGTACTTTCTTTCTTTCTTAAATTGTTGATAATTATATGAACTTGAACTGCTCTATTGTTTTAAATGGGAACAAATATTTTGTTGCCTTTTGATAGTTAGAAAAATTCAATGTTTATCAATGTGCCTTGTACGTTCAACTCTTTCCTGCTTTACATTGCTTAATAAAAATCAAAAGGTTTTGGCTTCGTCCACCTCCCTAGGAATTAAATTTCTATGCATTTTATTGAAAAACAAATGTTGTACGATCAGGTGATTTGTCTCATGATTTAGTCGAGGTAGTACAGGTGTGTATAAGCTGGCATGGACACTCTAGGTCCACAAATATTGAAAGAAAATATTGTTCTTTTTATCTGAGTTGTAATTTTGTATCTGAGAATTCTTTTGTTGCAGATCACTTTAGTGAAAACTTGTCAAAAGCTTGGTCTTGCCCATGGGGGGTTTTACCAGCCTAGCTATGAAAATGGTGCAAAACTCCGGCTTCATATGATGTGCCTTGGATTGGACTGGGATCCTCAAACGAGGCAATATGAAAAATACCGGACAGTCGATGGTAGTAAACCACCAGAAATACCTCATGAATTCTCAGTTCTTGTTAAAGAAGCACTTAAAGATGCACGTGCTTTGATCAAGAACAATGACAATACAAGTAATATAGATGATATACTTCCAACAATCTCTCCTGACATATGTATTGCGAATTTCTACTTCACGAATGGAAGACTGGGTCTGCATCAGGTTTGTTCTTGCCTCTATTATCACAAATATACTCAAATGAATTCAAGCACAAATTGCTGGTTTCATTTTTCGAGTACAATGATATGCCCATACCGACATGTCCTATAGTCTATTTTTAATTCACATTATTGAACATTTTCTAACCAGTGTAGTTCCTGCAGGATCGTGATGAAAGCAAAGACAGTCTCGCCAACGGACTACCTGTTGTATCGTTTTCTTTAGGCAATTCAGCAGAATTCTTGTACGGAGATCAAAGAGACGTAGATAAAGCAGAGAAGATTGTACTGGAATCAGGTGATGTTCTAATATTTGGTGGAGAGTCTAGGCATATATTTCATGGAGTATCTTCGATCATACCAAAATCAACGCCTAAGTTCTTGCTTGATCATACCGGTCTTCGTCCTGGACGTCTAAATCTTACCTTTAGAAAGTACTAACACAGTTGTAACTGTTTTTTTGGTCTTGTTTGTCTTCTACAAATGAAATGAGTGTTGTAATTGTTCCTTGCATGATTATTGAAATGAAATATTGTAATTCTAAAATTCTATTATTCTCTGTTTTGTTTTTTTTATAACGAACTATTCTCTGTTTTTGGTGGTTAATAAAGGTGATGTAAATAATAAAGGGCTTAAAGAGTATGGATTCATGCTAGGATGGTCATTTACATAAAATTCAATATGCCATTTGAGGGTCATAGTTGTAAGGACATGCACTTAACTCTTACAAACACTCACCCACAAAAACAAACACAATTATTCTTCATAAACTTATTTACTTTTGGTTTCATTTTTATTATTCTTTCATTGTTTTTCATTTCTTTTATATTCTTATAAAATGGCAAACAATCAACCTAATCATGAACTATAAGAGAACCACAACATCTTAATTATGTAAACAAATAGGGTGAGACATAGTATCATCATGAAAATTATAA
>JBBMEG010049637.1:0-17062 GCA_037832605.1 Cyclanthera cordifolia
GCGATTTTCGTTTGGCTGACTTGCTCGCCGGGTTAGAGCAGGTGCCTCACGATCGCTTTGCAACGACAACGAAGTTGTATCGTGACACGCTGCGCCTTTCCAAGGCGAGGTGCATATTGCTCCTAGGCGCACGCCTAAGTGCACCTGGGTGCACCTTTCAAAACATTGGTCTCTGCCATGTCGTTTCCTCTCCATTTAAAATTAAATTCTACTTGTAGGGCATTTATCAAATTTCTAAGACCCACAAGTGAGGAGAGTTTTACTTGACATAATTAAATTCACTCCAACCTATCAACTTGAGCTTTTAGGTTGATTGATGAATTACGTAATTCAACATAGACATTATCCCATTAAGCCATCTATGTAAACAGAAATTTTAACAATTAAAGGTTTATTGGTATCTATACTCAGTATGAACTTACTCCAACCTTAAACCTAAAACCCAATTAAATTTACTATGACCTATCAGCTTAAACTTTTAGGTTGATTGGTGATAAACAAAAGTTTTTGACTTCGTACCAATTAGCTTGACTACTAGCATTTATAAAGTTCTCTCGAAGGTTCTTGCTGAAAGGCTCAAATCTGTGCTCCCTTTTCCCATTGTTGATAATCAGAGTACTTTAGTGAACGGTCGGCAGATAACCGATGCTATCCTCGTGGCCAATGAAGTTATTGATTATTGGAGGTTATCTAGAAAATAGGGGTTTGTTTTAAAGCTCGACAATGAGAAAGCCTTCAACAAGCGTCAATCCTTCGATTCAAAGGGTTACCAGACAAATGGATCAGCTGGTTGAAGGCATGCATTTCCTGTGTGCATTACTCTATTACTATCAATGGAAGACCCCACGGTAAAATCAGAGCAAGTTGTTGCATTAGACAAGGTGATCCTTTATCCCTTCTTGTTTGTTATCGCTATGGAATACCTTTCTTGTCTTCTCCTTGATTTTCAGAAAAGAGGAATTATTGAGGGTTGTGATATAACAGATGCTCACGTGTCTCATTTGTTTTTTTCCGATGATATTTTGTTGTTTTTTGTTACAGGTGATAGGAAGCTTGAAAATCTCTTTGCCATTTTGAAGTCCTTTGAGGCTACATCAGGTCTTTGCATAAACAACCAGAAATCCACGGCTTCGAGTATTAATATATCTATCCGAGGTTTCCATCATTATGGCTCCTTGAAGTTTTTCTACTGGTGACCTCCCTATTTCCTATCTCGGAATGCCATTGGGTGGTTTCCCTCGAAGAGCGTTATTTTGGGAGCCTGTGATTGATCAAATTCATAAACAATTGGATGGATGGCGATATACTTATAATCAAAAGGGAGCCGTCTTACTTTGGTACAATCCATTCTGAGCAACCTCCCCACCGATATGCTATCAATTTTTAAAGCCCCAGCATCTGTTTGCAAAAGCATTGAAAAGCTCATTAGAACCTTTCTTTGGAAGGGAGTGGAGTTTTGTCTGTAAGATGGGATTTTTGGTTCCAAAGCCAAAAGAATCTGGAGGGCTAGGCATAACAAAGATCAGCACTATGAACAAGGCCTTGATAGGAAAATGGATCTGGTGTTATTATAATGAGCCTTCATCCTTGTGGAGATCTATCATACATAATAAATACAAAGCCAATTACATGGGGACATCCCCAGCATATGCCCGCAATCAAGCCGTAAATTCCCCTTGTATATCTATCTCTAAACTGAAAGAGGCTGTATATCCCCATATGACTTGGCAAATTTATAACAGGAAAGCATCTCTTTTGGTTTGATAATCGGACTGGGGTTGGCCCGCTTCATCTTTATGCTCCTAGATTTTATGCTCTCTCTTTGTGCAGGCTTTTGACCGTAAAGGATGCTTGGTTCGCTGCTACAAGATCGTGAATTTTCTCCCCTCTCATCCCTTCATGTACAGCCAAGGCTCAAGATGGGGAGACTTGTCTGCTTCTTCGCCTCCACCTTCATCTACCCGCCAAGACCTGATTATTTGGAAGCAAAACAATAACGCTCCCCAAGGTTTAAGCGCTTTTGTTTAAATCCACAGTGGTGTGTACTGTGTAGTCAACAAGCCGAGAGTTTGGAGCATTCATTTTGACACTGCAACTTTGTTGACCAAATTTGGTCCAAGATCCCACAAAATGCATTCGATTCTACAACTGCTGGTTTTATCATTGAGAATTTCATCTCTTCCTTTATGCCCCGCTCATTTTAACAATCAGCAAAATATCATGAAGGCCAATATTTTAGGGGCAATAATGTGGATTACATGGAATGAGAGAAATGCCCGGGTTTTCAATGAGCAACACCTTGCGAAACAACCAGCCTCACTCTGGGAGGATGCCATTATTCTTTTTTCTTTTTGGTGCACTAAATCTAATTTGGTTGAAAATTTTAGTTTGGACTTTATCGCCTTAAATTGGATCAGTCTCGTCTTGAGGCCATTTTTTTCCGTTTTCTCTTAATAGTACCTCTTTTCCAAAATAAAGATTAATTGATGATTTACAAAATTTAACATGGTATCAGAGCAGAGTTCTTGAGTTTGAGTCTCTGCCAAGTCGTTTCTTTTCCATTTAAAATTGAATTCCACTTGTAGGGCATTTATAAAATTTCTAAGAATCAAAAGTGAGGGGAGTGTTAGTTAACATAATTAAATTTACTCCAACTTATCAGCATAAGGCTTAAGCCTTTAGGTTGATTGATGATTTAAATAATTCTAACACACAAATTGTCTCATTAAGCCATCTATGTAAATAGAATTTTTAACAATTAAAGGTTTATTGGTATTTATACTCAGCATGAACTTACTCTTGACATTGTTCTCGAGCATCAAAACCATCCCAAAACCTCTGTGATGGAACGGTTCGGCCTTTCTTATTTTTACCAAATGTTTCAACATACCAGCCCCCTATGTCATGTTGGCCACAGCGAGGCTCAAATAGCCAAAACCTATAGATAGAAGAGTTTAAATGTTAATAACAAGAGCATAAAATAAGAAAAAGAAATTGGCTAAGGTTTTAAGGTCGTCATTTCTAAGCTACTAATTTTCAAGTCACATCATGCACAGAAATGGTATGGTGTAAGGTATGAGAAGTATGGAGAGACTTATGTTTAGTGTCATGAGAGCAACTACCAAGTTTCCTACATATACAATGTACTTCCCTATATATACACAACCATACTCGAGTGCTTCCTAGTAACCACCATTTTTTTTTTAATATGTGAGTATCCAGGTCACCTTGCGAGCACTATGACTATTCTCACGAGACATACCTACCACATTTGCATGTTAAAGAAATTCATAAGAAATTAATTCATAGATAGGTGGCCACGTGTAAGGTATCCTCCTCCTCTACCCTGCAATCAATCAACAAATAATGCAGAAAAACTACCAAAAATAGGGGAAAATCACCCTTCATGAACACTCTTTTCACCGAGGAGGTTATATATTCACACTTAACCCAAAATACAAGATCAGCAAGATGAAATTCAAGAAAATAACCTAGCCAATTTGAGAGAGCTAGAAATATCTCCTCTAGACTTAAGTCTACCCCAAAAACAAGCATGCCCTCAACAACCCTCTCCCTCCAACAATATGATAAGACCCGGATTGTATTACTAAGTAAAAGAGAACCAAAATACAAGATAAACCAAGTTTAAGGTACTTGGACCCTCCTATTTTTGAGATCACTCAAGACCCAATACCACAACAGCCAAAATATTTGATACCTCTTCCCTATCCATCCCCTCTATTTTTAACCAAATGTCTAACAAACTTCCTTAGCTATTTACTAAAATACCCCTAAACTATCCCTAATAACAAACCTATCATTACTGGCCCCTAAAGCACGACTTGTCCTCAAGGTGTGGGCAAAAAATATTCAAAAGAAAATTTGAGGGGTTTTTTTTTTTCCGGCAGCGGCAACGGTAGTCGACGTGGCTGCGACGGTGACCGGAGCAATTAAGGCTGATCGTGTTGACTGAAGCTTTGACCAACAAAAGTCATTCTTTTAACAACCCTATCATTTAAGGTACTTGAAAAGAATGGCTCTTGTTGGTCAAAGCTTCAGTCAACACGATCAGCTCAATTACTCCGGTCACCGTCGCAGCCACGTCGACTACAGGCCGAAAAAAAAAAAAAGAAAAAAACCCTTAAATTTTCTTTTGAATTTTTGTAGCCCACACCTTGAGGACAAGGTGTGTTTTAGGGACCGGTAATGATAGGGTTGTTATTAGGGATAGTTTAGGGGTAATTTAGTAAATACCTAAGGAAGTTTGTTACACATTTGGTTATAAATAGAGGGGATGGATAGGAAAGGGATATCAAAGTATTTTGGCCATTGTGTTATTGGGTCTTGAGTGATCTCAAGAATAGGAGGGTCCAAGTACCTTAAACTTGGTTTATCTTGTATTTTGGTTCTCTTTTACTTAGTAATACAATCCGAGTCTTATCACAATATACGCACTCCATTCTCGTACTAGCCTCCCACTAAAGAAAAACACGTGCAACCTTACTCCCCTGGTCCAATGACCTTTTTGCCCCTTATTTGATAAGTATGAAAAATGGGAGGTCTACAATACCTCCTCTAGTGAGATCCACCTTGTCATCAAGGTGAAGATGGGGGTACTCCTTTTAAATCTCAAAGGCGGTCAACCAGCTGGCATTCTCATGAGCCTTGTCCATGCTGGAGAATCAGCCATTCTACTACTCCTTTCTCGTTACTCCAACAACCCCCCCCCCCCCAAAATCTTCTATTGTTCTAAAGGCCATTCGACTAATCACTTAACAAAAGAATAGCAGTGTGTACTATGGTGCTGATCCCAATTACTCTCTTTAGTTGAAATATGTGAAGAACGTCATGGATATCGGACTTTACTAGTAACTTGAGCCAATAAGGAACTACCTCAATTCATTCCACAATTTGATAAGGCCCAAAATACTTTGGTGCAAGTTTTCATTACATCTTTGAACTATAGAATTCTGTCTATAGGATTTTAGCTTTAAATAAAACAGTCTTCCACCTTAAAATTCTAACCCCAGGGTCTTGCGATCAGCGAATTTCTTCATTCTTTCATGAGCCAAATTAAGATGCTCCTTCAGAGCTACCAACGCCCAATTTCTCTCTAAGAATTGTTGTTCTAGTGTGTCTACTCCTGCTTTCTTGTCTCCATAAGCTATCAATGGTGGGGGTTGTCTATGATAGTGATAGGTTTGGGCATTTGTTGTATTAAAAATAGTTTAGGGGTACTTGGGCAATTAGTTGAGAGTTAGTTAAAGTATAGTAGTTATAAATAAAAGAGGTTTGTAAGAGAGAGGGATGCATATTTTGAGTGATTACACTTTGGGCTCAAGAGATGATTCTCTAGAGAGGGAGATTCCAAGTCCTATCAAATACTTGGGAAGTTTGTATTCTCTGTCCGTTATACTTCTATAATATGATGTTCTAGATCTTGGATCATATCACATAGACCCCATGAAACAGGTGGTGTTAATAGAAGGATAAAAAGTTGGGTTATATCAATACACAGCTCAGGCTACCCATTGCTGACATTCTTTCAAATGTTCACCGCAAAAACAACGGAAGTATGCTTCTAGGCATCCATTAACTTGTTAAGATCCAAGATCGAAAAATAACAAGAACGCTAAATTGAGATGAAAAGAATGAAATTGAATTGACCACAAGTTTTCCAGAGGCTTGCCCTCTCCCCAATTCCAAACGGAATGCCAAATTGTTTAGAGAATAAGATACCTTACAATGACCTAATGACTCCTATTTATAATAAACCTAATCCCTAAACCTATTTGAAGAAGGAAATACTACTATCCTAATTAAATAAGGAAACCTAAACCAAAATAGATAATTAAAATAAACATATAATAATAAATAATAATTTAACTAATTAATAATAACTACTAATTTAACTAACTTTCTTTTTCCTTGAGTAGACTTCGAAGGCTCGATGCGTATCAGTACTCGCCCCACAAAGCTTCACCTTGTCCCAAGGTGTAAGTCAAGAAATAACAGTTTGATACCCTCAGCTTCCTCCGACGTGGCATCTGCATCTGACGCACCTTCCCACCCAATCAACACTTCGACGCGGCAATCAATCCCTTGTCCTCCGCGAATACCTAAACCCACCCTAGGAGAACACTACATGCTCAAATCATCCTTCAAGTCAGCTGGTGCCGGAAACCTCTGAACGTTGACCCCTTCCGCCTTACGTAAAACCGATATATGCAACACGTTATGAATTCGAACATTGCTTGGTAAGTCTAATTTGTAAGCGACCTTGCCTACTCTAGCTAGAACCAAATATGGACCAATGGATCGGGGTGCTAACTTTGGGTGTTTAAAACGGCCGAGCGACGATTGATTATAAGGTTTTAATTTTATGTAATCCCAGCCGCCAACCGCCCATTCAACGTCTCTCTGCTTAGCATTGGCCGCCGTTGTCATTCTCCCCTTAGCTTTATCCAACGCAACTCGCATTCGTTTCAACATTTCATTACGGTCATACATTTGTCTATCCACCTCCGCCACCAGGCTGCTATCCCCCACATATGGCAACAACGTCGGCGGTGCCCATCCGTAAACCGCTTCAAATGGAGTCACTTGGATCGCTGAATGGAAAGAAGTATTATAACTATATTCCGCCCATACTAACCAATCATCCCACGACTTTGGGGTCATCAGTGCAAAGCAACGTAGATATGCTTCTAATCCTCAATTTGTGACTTCGGTTTGACCATCTGTCTGTGGATGGTATGTCGTACTGCGCCGCAACTGAGTACCGGACGCCTTAAACAATTCCTCCCAAAATAAGCTGGTGAAAATCAACCCCATTCGGTTCAAACTAAAGAACTTGGCGTGCCTGTTCGAGTCCCTATTCGGTTCAAACCATTTCAAAACCAACCCTTTCAGCATCTCCCAACCCTCAATTGGTGCCAATTTCTCCTCGTACTGTACCCAATCCAAGGCTTCCCCTTCCAGGCACATCATGGCTGCCTCCATCCTCTCCCACTCCGCCAGGCGATTCATATAAAAATAACGCTCACACCTGTGTATCCATCCCCGTCTATCCTCCCCTGGTTCCCCCTTAAAAATTGGCATTTTCAGCTTTTTCTCCCTTGAATTAAAGTTCGGCCCTCGTCCATCATACCGTGTTCCCACCTCCCCAGTTCCAACCTGCATCCCGGAAGCCTGTCCGAGACCACCTTCCATCCCCCCTTCGACACCCTCCACCCCCAGATTCATTGTCGGACTTGCCACACCTGAATTGCCCGGACCAAAACTCGCCCCGAGTCCCAACACCGCTTCTCTCTCAGCGTTGACATTCCCTGTTCCCCACTGTCCTCCCCCAATTCCCTCAGCACCACTTGTTCCCCAGCCTCGAAACCCTTCCCCTGGCCGAAACTCGAGCCCCCTCCCGGTCGCCCGATCCCCGAACCCGATGTAGCTGCCCCAACCACCCGCGGTACTCCACAAGTTTTCCAGAGGCTTGCCCTCTCCCCAATTCCAAACGGAATGCCAAATTTTTTAGAGAATAAGATACCTTACAATGACCTAATGACTCCTATTTATAATAAACCTAATCCCTAAACCTATTTGAAGAAGGAAATACTACTATCCTAATTAATTAAGGAAATACTACTATCCAAATTAAATAAGGAAACCTAAACCAAAATAGATAATTAAAATAAACATATAATAATAAATAACAATTTAACTAATTAATAATAACTACTAATTTAATTAACTTTCTTCTTTCTTGAGTAGACTTTGAAGGCTCGATGCGTATCATAACTCTCAGCCTGCCCATCGGCTTGCAAGTGATAGGCCATGATTTCCTTAAATTTCGTACTCTGGAATTTGAAGAGTTCCCTCCAAAAAGTACTCAAGAATATTTTATCTCTATCAGAGACTATATAGTTCAAAAATCCATGTAGCTTGCTACATTATTTACGAATATTTCAGCAACTTCGCTTGCCGAGTACAGGTGCACCCAGTAAAAAATGTCCATATTTGCCAAGGGATGGAATCATACCCCTTTGATTTAGATAATCCTTCGATGAAGTTCAATGATATGTCTTCCCATATGCGGCTTGGTTTTTATAGGCAAAGGTTGCAACAATCCAATCGGATGGGTTACTTCGGACTTGTGCTGTTGACATATACTGCATTCAGTTACAAACTCCTTGACTATCTTCTTCATATGCTTCCAATAGAGTTCATATGATAAGCGTTTATAAGTCCTTAGGAATCCTGAACATCCCTGAATGAGTGGAAGGTGTGTAGAATCTGTGGAGTCAGGATGGATGTACTAGATAATACTAACCTATTTTTGTACATCAGTTTACCGGTTTGTATATGAAACTTGGGCTTGTTCAAGGGATCAACTGCGATTTTCTCCATTATTTCCTTCGGTTCATGGTTTGCTTCCACCTCAATGTGTATCAAATCTACATCAATCAGCTTGGATATTGTTATCATGTTCAATTCAGGGCATTCTTCCACTCAGGACAAGGCATCGGAGGCCTTATTTTGGATGATATTTGATTGCAAAATCATACCCTAACAACTTTGTTAACCATTTCTGATATTCTGGTTATACCTCTCTCTGGTCAAGCAAATGTGTTAGGGCTTTCTAATCAATCAATACTACAAACATCTGTCCTAGTAAATAGTGCTGCCACTTCTGCACAGTTAATACTACACTTCTGCACAGTTGATAACTACAGCCACTAACTCAAGTTTGTAGATAGATTTTTCCCTAGCCCTTGTAGATAGAGCTTGGCTGAAATAAGCAATGGGTCTCTTGAACTGCGACAACACGACCCCCACCCCAATACCCGAAGCATCAGTTTCTATTACAAAAGCCAAGGAAAAATCTAGGACAACGAGCACTTGTACGCTGATCATTGCATGTCTTAGTGTCTCAAAATCCCAGGTGCCTTTCTCGGTCCAATTAAAAGCATCCTTCCTTAATAATTGCCCAAAATAGCCTTTAGTCTCATTCTGATTTGATGGTAACCCGATTTAAATCAAACTTCGAATATATTGCAGACCTTAGCAGTTCGTCAGTAGTTCCTCAATTACAAGGATGAGAAATTTATACAGAATGGTAACCCGATTTAAAGTTCTATAGTCTACGAAAAAAACGCCATCTCCTATCCTTCTTTTTCACTAATAAGACTGGGCTTAGAGAACAGACTAGTAGTGCTCAAAAACCGAATCAAACCGAATTGACTGGTTCTGATCGGTTTTTAAAATATAATTAAAATATTCGGTTCATTTAATTAGAAAACCGAAAAATCGGTTTGGTTTTTGGTTCAGACCCTTAAAACCATGAAAAACCGAACTGACCAATACATCTTTATAAATTTTTTCTACTCTCTGTTCAGTTTAAAACAACAAAGCCCATTGTATTTAAAAATAAATGACTAGGCCCATTATTTATTGAAATGCATCCCACCCATTGTGAATGAATTTTTTTTTTTTTTTTCTAACCTAAATTTTAAGCGCCACTCATTCTTCTTAACATCTCTCTCTTCTTTTTTTTTACTCAATGTTCAGTTTGTGAGCACTTTGACTATTCTCACGGGACATACCTACAATATTTGCATGTTAAAGAAATTCATAAGAACTTAATTAAGAGATAGGTGGCCACGTGTAAGATATCCTCATCCTCTACCCTGCAATCAATCAAAAAATAATGCAGAAAAACTACCAAAAATAGGGGAAAATCACCCTTCATGAACACTCTTTTCACCGAGGAGGTTATATATTCACACTTAACCCAAAATACAAGATCGACAAGATGAAAATTCAAAAAAATAACCTAGCCAATTTGAGAGAGAGCTAGAAATCTCTCTTCTAGACCAAAGTTTACCCCAAAAACAAGCCAGCCCTCAACAAGCCTCTCCCTCCAACAATATAGAGCACTCCCTCATTCCCGTACTTGCCTCCCACTAAAGAAAAACACGTGAAACCTTATTCCCCTGGTCTAATGACCTTTTTGCCCCTTTATCCCTTTTTCCATTCCTAATGATTTAGGGAAAATGACTGCCCCACAACTCAGCATGCATAACAGCTCTAGTTGACTTTAACATGACTTGCAAATAGACCACCTTAACTTATAACCCAAAAAAAAACAAAACCACCTTAACTTTCTAACAGAAAAAAATATTATTGAACAACAGCAAGCTCTCACAAGATAGAGACATCAGCATAATGCTTATAGACAAGCAATTGGAAAAGTTGATAACTGAGTTGAAATAATTCTTGCTATCTCTGTCCTAACTAATATACCCATTCCATTTTCATCTAAATTTCAAAAATTATCTAACTAGTGGTTCCTTTCACACCCTACCACTTAAAAGCTATGCAAAAAACGTCAAGTATAAATGATGCATCCACATAAGAAACTATGAAAGCCACCGAGTAGAAGACACAAAGTGATCCAACTAAAGAGATCAAAGAATCTTGCTCTCAAAGCTGTTTTTCAAACAAAAAAGTTAATTCCTTCTACAGGGAAAGAAAGACCAGAATCCAAATTGAGGCAGTCTACCTTGAGTAAGAATAGGACTTCTATCATTCATTAAATATAAGTCCCATGATTTTTTTTTTTTTTTTTTTGTATTAAAGAAAACTTTTGCTATCAACAATTGACGGCAAGAACTTTTTCCCCTTTAGAAAGTCCCTTAGGTTCTTTACAAAGTCACTTCTATTTTATTGAAAGGTTTTTTAATAAATGAAATTGTCTTTAGTTGTTTTGTTTGTTTGGAACCTATCCTAAAATGTTTTGGAGCATTTTGTCATCTTTGTTGGATGTTGTAATCATGAGCTTAGCCTCTTTTCATATTTTTAATGAAAAGCTTGTCTTCTTGTCGAAAACAAAAAAATATATAAAATAAGAAACAATTTCATTGAAATTATGAAATGGTGAGTAAAAATTCATACACCCAGAGGTGTTTACAAGAAAAGTTTATAATTGAATATAAAATAAGATAAACTATAAGAAGAGAAGAGAGAGAGGATGTTTATCTTTAAACAAAAAAATACACGGTTGAGTGTCCTAATCCCAATAAGCTTGAGTGATTGACACCAAGCCTTTGATCTCACATAGAGTCCTAAGCTACTGTTACCGTTTGGAACTACCACGTAAAACTATCATATGACTAAAATGTCATTAAAGTAGAAAGAAAAAGAAGGCAACATTTTTTGGCAGTCAATTTTTCTTAGCCGACTCCAAGTAGCAAGAACTGTTGAATCATACGATCACCAACCCAAAAGTTTAAACTGATGGGTGGTGTAAGTTTAACTGGTATCAACCAAAACTACCCTCATTTGTGAGCTTCAAAATTTGAGAATTCTCATTATGTGAAAATCAATATTAATTGCAGATAAAATGACTCGACAAAGATTTGAACTAGGGCGTTCATGCATTCCATAAAAACTTATTCGACCGACCGAATTTGGGGTAGTCAGTCAGTTTTCAAGTATACGTCGGTCGGTGCCGATTAGAAAAATAGTAACCAAAACTTTTTCGATGGGTGTCGGTTCAAAAGGTTAGTTCGGTCGGTTAATCAAAAAATAATTTATATAGTATTAATAATTTTCATATAATTACTTAACTTTCTTATTAAATTATCTTAATTTTAAAGGTGTTTCTAAAAATTATTTGATATATTCATTTTATTAAAATTAGTTCTCAATGTTCAAATTAAAAAAATAGTATGATAAATAAGTTTATATTAACTAACATAACCAGCCCAACCGACCGACGTAACTGATCGGTCGATTTGATTTCATTCTCAGGCATATCGATATGGTCAGTTCGTTGCCAAGTTTCATCGAAAAGCGACACCGACCAACCGATGAACATGATATGACCCATATACCCTCCCTTAGAGAATTAATAGTTTACTCTAATTACCGGATAGAGTTAGTTAGGTTAGTTAGGCTTAAAGTCTATATAAGGACCAACCTCATATTGTAATAGCTAGGCAATTAGTAAAGACTAAAGGGAGTAGGCCCTAGTGATTGGGAGTTTGGGAGAGCTCGAAGTATTCCTTGTAACATTTTCTCGGTTAATACAATTGGCTCTCATCATTTTGGTATCAGAGCATGTTTCAATCCATGGATAGAAGTACATATCTTGATAGGGTGATCGACAAATTAAGTGATGAAAGTTTTATCGAAAAAAAAATGACAAAGAAAGTAGTAGAGGCATGAATGAAATCTTGGGATGAGACGAAGAAAGAGAGGGAAGTGGTAGGGAAGTGGCATGGGATTCGGCTTTTCAACCTCTACATGATAATTTGGCAAAAAAGCAAGAAGAATGGTTGGAGTATTTGACTGAAAACAAAAGGCAAGAAGCATTAGAGAAAGAGGAAGAAGAAAAGAAATTCATTCAAAAATCCACTTTTTTGGAGGAGAAAGATCAAGAAAAGGAAAAGTTGGATCAAGATCTCAAGAAATAGTGCAACAATGATAGTGATGTAAATCTTGGAGTTAATTCTAATTTTTCAAAGGAAAGTGCTTTGAATCTTGAACATGAGAATCCAAGTAGGGGCAACAATGAAACAAACGAAGCTAATGATATTGTATGTGCTCTTTCTAGTGAAACTGAAGCTGAAAATCAAAATTGGGTGAGGAAACATTCATTGATAAAGAGCATTGGCCAACAAGATGAAGTTGTAAACAAAAAAAAAGATGCGGAAACATTCTTGGAACCAAAGATGCATGCATCCTTCAAATTCAAAGAATTTTGATCATAAGGAATACATCGACTTAACAATTCAAACATTTAAATGGAATCAGTTTTGGTGGAATAGAGACGCATGTTCATTTTCATTTTTCAAGAATGGTACAAAAGCTCGCAAAGAAAATAAAAAGAAAACGGAAAAGAGGAGAAAAGAAGAGGGTGATTCTTGGTCATCAATAAACTTGATCAATGCAAATAAGATCCCCTCATCGCCGTCCAAGATTTCGTACGAAGAAGAAAGAAAAAAAATGAAATCGCTAGAAAAGGTCTTGATGAAATCGTCAATGGAGGTCTCATTCGTGCGATAAAATTTAACTTTCTTTAGTTGCTCCCCATCGTTGCCTCCCCCGATCAGTCGTCGTCGCTTCAGTAACGCCACCGTCGCCACCTCCGATGACCGGAAAAAATTTTGTTGTTTATTTTGGGGCCGGGTAATGATATGACCCATATACCCTCCCTTAGAGTATTGATAGTTTACTCTAATTACCTTTAGTTAGGTTAGTTAGGCTTAAGGCCTATATAAGGACCAACCTCATATTGTAATAGATAGCCAATTAGTAAAACTAAAGGGATTAGTCCCTAGTGATTGGGAGTTTGGGAGAGCTTGAAATCTTCCTTGTAATATTTTCTCAGTTAATACAATTGGCTCTGATCAAAACACTCCTAATTTGAACACAGGACCTCTTGCTATTATACTATGTTTTTTTTTCATTTATGGAAGGAGAATTCGAACTCGTAACCTCTTTATTATACAGCCATACATCATGTCAGTTCAACTTCTTGTGGGTGTTCTGATACTATGTTGAATCAGGTTACATCACCAATCAATCCAAAAGTTAAGTTGGTGTGTAGTGTAGGGTAACTATCACTATGTGATATATCAATAAAAAATAACTGATAGGAGCACAAAAAAAGATGACACACACACCAATTCAAAAAACTTCAGAGATGAAAAACTCACTTGCTTGGTGGTAAACGTGCTCGACTGCATCTACATTCACAGACAGAAACATTTTCTCCTGTATTGTACCAGTGCATGTGTTTCACCTGTAAAAATAGGAATCAGTATATACGAGTACCAAAGATCAAAATGGACCAGTAATCAGACATACATTCAAGTCAATCACGCATGAGCCATGCAGATTATGCTTTTTTGTAAAATATATTTTTCAACAGTATCATGGTGCCAATGGCATTATCTTCCCTTCATTCACCATATAAGGAATGTACTATTGACACGACATTGACACTTATGTTACTGTATTATAAACAAACACATTCATAACATAGAATAATCGCACAAATTCACACCGTAGGCAACATAAGGATAATGAAGTTAAAGTTTAAACAGGAAAATAAAATTACAAGCACCTAACTGAAGAGCCTGTTAAAATTATCAACTTCAAGAACGTGGAGAAGAAAACAAAACAACCAAACTACGATTTCTTCTACAATATTTGTAAGTTCGAAAACTTGTTAGTAATTAAAATAAGCATTAAGTGCTTCAAGCTGTTTTGAACATTTGAACACATGGAAGCATTCACCAAATTCAAGGCGATGAAAAAGGAACTATGTAAACACCTTGATGATCCTTGGCTTCGATAGGAAACTAAGATACTTCAGGAATAGCAAACAGGCAGATAAAAGAAATGAACTGTAGAAATATGTTACAATTGAAGCAACAGTAATTTATATTGACTAATGTAAAAGGAACAAAAAATTGGTAGCAGCTAAGAGACTATACAGACCATCAATGTTCGATGCTTCATAATCACATGGGTTTGTGTGCCACATTTATTGTAGACGAAGCAGGATTCTTCTTCTCCAGATGTACCTAGACCAACAATAGTTCCCAACGGATTCCTAGGCACGGGAACATCCCCAGAAGAGAAATCCATAGAACCTCCCTCACTTGTATGCATGCATTCATCATCGGAACTAAGAAAAACATGTATCTGATCTTGATTATCCTTATCCTCCATGGCCTCACAAAGATAATTCGGAGGAACTCTAGAAGCCCTAGCAATAACTTTTCCACAAATATGCAATTCTAAATCTTTGTATGCATCTGATGCATAATACATTGAGGCCTGAGGAAGTTCAAATTCTTCCACTCTTGTAAATTTCAAGCAGCTGCCTGAATTTTCAATGATTCGAGTGTCCAGAAACCTAGAAGTTGAAGATATAGGTTTTCCACGGGTGGCAGAAGGTAGTTTTAGGACCTCATCGGCAAAACAGACCATCCCAAAAAGATCACGCCCTGAAACCAAGTGCAATATCTCTGGAGTTTCACAAGTTGACCTCTCCTCAGCTTCAAAACAATCTGGAAGAAGTTCCATAGACTCGATGGTGGGACCATAGAAAGCAATATGCATAGCTAAGTAGAAATCCCTCTCGAGAACATGAAAATAGTCCGTACCAACAACAATTTTCTTTTCTGCTAATATCTCATTGATAAATAATCTATAGAACTTCAACCATTCAACAACTTCCATGTGCTTATAGCTTGCCTGATCAGATTTATAAACGTGTGATATTGAACTGTAGCTAGTGCGTTTCTGAATTAACTTTCTCTGGGCTATAAGAAAACTGTCGTAATGTGCCCTCTTCCCTAAATCAGAAAGGATCTGCAATCCATCGATTATGCTTTGATGTCAGATTACCCTGTATATCACAAAGCACACAAAAAGACTAAAAATTACTATTAACCAGCGTTTACACTTGCTATCTTTGAAGTGAAGCATAGAAGCAGTACCACACTTAAGAAATGCGGCCATTTCCAGTGACATTGCGCACAAATTATTAAAACATATGTGCTTAAGACATAACCGGGGTATAAGCAGCCAAGCAGGAAGGCCGTTGCACATGTAAGTGGACTCTTTATGAAGCTGATAGAACCCAAAATATTAAAATATAAAAGATAGCTAAACTTATCAGATAAAATGAACCACTTGAACTCAAGGCTAATACCAAACGGTAGAATACTGCATGCCTCTCTTCTTACCCACTAACCGAATTTTGAATTAACTTCCTAATTATTTGGTAATATGCCCTTACTATAAATCCTATCATGTCCTCAATGAGTAGACAAACAATAAAAGATAAAAGCAAACATTGGCCAGCCTAAAAAAACTAGCCAATTGAAATTGCAACAGTGAACTAAAGCCAAGTTTGTAAGAAATTAGAACAGTAAAGTGTAGTTCCCAAGCGCAACACTGAGAAATACTGTTCTTCAAAATCCAATATTTAGTCTTAATAATCTTTTTATCAAACTACCCATAAGCTAACCATCGCTTTATTGCTAATATCATTGATAACACTTTCGAACTCAAGGTAATTCTCTAATCTAGTTTCGCCTACTTCTCAGTCTTCGAGAAATTATAGGTTGAAAGCTAATACAGATGGTTATAATACAAGCTACAAGTAAATTGCATTCATTCCACCATGGACAAACGAACCTGAGATATTGAATTGCTTTAATTGGCTTCACATGTTCTCAAACTGATAAGGGAACTACTGATAGATATTAATAAAATGAACGAAAGCTGAAATTAGAGAAAAAGCGAACTGTGTAGAAGAACCTCGTATGCGGCTAGTATTTGCACAAAACGCTGGGAAGCAGCGGAATCATTTCTCGATTCAGCAAGGTCCGGGTGAGTTTCCTTGGCCAATTTGCGAAAAGAAGCTTTGATTTCATCGCTTGAGCTGGTCTCTGAAACTCCTAAGATGTCGTATGCGTTTTCTCCAGAAAATTGAGATCGAACTGAGTCACTGCCGCAGTTGAACAACCGAATTCCACAACTCGAATAGCATAACATCAGGCGATAAGAGCTAGACTTACCTCGACTTTGTAGAATTGAAACAAAAGATGGTGCCCGCCGGCGGCCAATTCCGTCGACCGGGGTGAATTTCAATTTCAATTTCATTTTGATTCATGCGTTGAAACAAAGAAAAAGCAATCGACAATCATCGGAAATTGCATATGCTTACAATTGGTGATTTGGTTGCTTGTGTGATCAGGATCAGCACCGTGGTGCGAATCCGCATACTCCTCCGAGTGAAAAAATAAAAAATAAATAAATAAATAAACTAGACCGACTTGATTGAATCACCGTATAACAGAGGGGGTTTTTTTTTTTTTTTTTTTTTTTGACGTCAATGAAATACAACAACTAAACAAAAAGCAGTTTGCACCAAAACATAGTACTTAAATCATGTAAATGGGAGTTATCAAAGAAGGGATGAAGAATGTGTTGAAGGCTGGCCGGTGGACCCCTCCGTTGCTGGTTGAGTCTGATGCGATGG
>JBBMEG010049648.1:0-17062 GCA_037832605.1 Cyclanthera cordifolia
AGATTGTAATTGTGTATAAATACACCCTAACTCAATGAGAAAAAGCACAACATATTTTTCTCCTAAACTCTTTTACAAGGTTCTTAAGGCAAGGCCCTACGCCTGACTTTGAGCCTAGGCACGAGCCTGAACGAGTCTTTTGGAAAAAGACAACAAACTTTTCAATGAAAATATGCAAAAACTCTTGGATACAAAGTCTAGAAGGGGAAACAAAAGAAGGAAAAACAAGCGGATAACAACTAATCAAGTAGCAACATACAATCCATAGAAAGATGAAAACAGATTAATCAAAACAAAAACATAAAATAAAGGCAACAAGAATGCTTCCCAATTAATTTTGATTTCTTGGATAGGGTATGAGGTAAAAGCCTTAGTCAGAGAACACCATGATGAGGCCTTGATCTTCGCTTGCTCGAATATGAAATTCCATGATAAATGAGTGTCGTCAATTATTCGCCGGTTTCTTTCACACTAGATTTCATACAAAAGGGCGTTGACAACATTGGGCCAAAGAAGCTGAGCTTTTTTATAAATTATTGGCCCAATAAGAAGACTAAGAACATTGGACCTAGTATCATCTAAAAGACCCAATTCACCAGGAAGTCTCAAACAATTTAAACCAACAAGCTCTCCAATATTTGCACTTGGCAGAGAAACAAGAAGTGAGCAGAAGATTTTGATGATGCAGAGCACATCAGACAAACCAAAGACAACCTGAGGTAACTTCTTCTACAAAAAATCTGCCGAATTAAGATTTCCACGGAGGAAAATCAAGGAGAAGATCGCAATTTTCTTTGGGCTCTTTGTTTTCCATAAGCTCTTAAATAGAAGCGTGTTTGTAGACTCGGAAGAATCGAGTGCTTTAACCAATGATTTCACTGAAAAATGACCACCGGATTCAAGAGACCATAACTTTCTATCCTCTCCAGAAGATAAACAAAGGGGGAGATGGTTCTAAGTAATTCTTCAAAATTATTTGATTCCTTGTTCAATACCAATCTTCTGAAAGAAAAACTCTAAGAGCAAGTGGTTAAATCCCAATATGAAGCAATCAAGACATTATTGTTATTGGATATGACGAAAAGTCTTGGAAAGACTTCCTTAAGAGGCAAAGTAGAGGCGCAAACGTCATTCCAAAAAGAGATTCTTTGACCATCTCCGAGCTGTAATTTAACAAAGTTCTCATAATGCATCCAAGATTTGAATATGTTGTGCCAAGGCTTCTCAAGCACTGAGATTTATGTGAAGTTTGCCAACCGTAGGGTGATACTCTATGAATACTTGAAATTACCTTTCTCCTTAAAAGCACCTTGCTCATATATAAATCTCCAACCCCAGTTTTGAGTTTACAATCTCCAATCTCAGTTTACAAGGAGGGCAACATTTTAATTTTTATAGAACCAATGCAAAGACCCCCCACAAAATTTATCTTGAACCAGAGAGCTCCGTTTTACTAAATACTAGGTGGTTGAGATTGTTACTCATTACCTCCTAATAGAAAAATCTAATCTAACCTTTGAGAGGAGGCATGAAGAATAATGACATATAGTAGATGGAATGTTAGCAAGACAGAGTTACGAAGTGTGAGCTTGCCTTGTCCCCCCTTAGATAAAAGAGTATTTCACCCATCTTTCAAGCTTTTTCTCAACTTTCTCAACTTTATCAAGGGGGAAGTCCAAATTATGAGAAATGAAGCTTTTCAATCTTACAATTTAGTTGGAAGCAAGAGTGAAAACTTTATCATCAGCTATATTCAGTCCACACAAAGCTGATTTTCCCCAATTGATTCTTAGCCCAAGACACCATTCAAAGAGTTCTATGATTCTAACCAATATCATATTATCATCATCCTTGCAAAAATTTAATGTATTGGCCACAAACTGTAACAAAGGCACATGTATCCTTTCTCTTCCAACCAAAAAGCCTTCAACTGATCCTCTGGAATAAGCCTCCTCCACTATTGAGCTGAAAACCTCACTAACTAAAAGGAATAGGAAGGGGAAAGGAGTCCCCTTGCCTAAGACCTCTTGAAGTCGAAATTCTACCACTTGGTTGACCTTTAATAAAGACCGAGAATTTTGTATCATGAATGCATCCATCCATCTGATCTATTTTGGATGAAATCCTCTGAGCCTCAACACTTCTTGTAGTAGGTCCCAATCAACACAATCAAATGCTTTTTTCCAAGTTTAATTTCAAAAATCAACCGGATTTCTTTTGAACTCTATATCTTTTAACAATTTTATTGGCGAATGGATTAGGATCTAAAATTTGCTTTCCTTTGATGAAGTCACTGTTATTTCGAAATGATAGATGGCATCACCATCTTCAATCTTTCTACTAACACCTTTGCAACTATTTTATAGACAGATGAGGTTAAACTAATATGCCTGAAATCTTCAACTAAACGAGATGCTTTCTTTTTGCAAATCAAACAAATAAAGTTCTCCTTTGTACAAGCATTTAAATGGCCATTTTCGGAAAATTCAGAAGATGTCTCCCAAAATTTTCCTTTAGGAAGGACCAAAGGAGTAGAAAAACTCACTTGAGAATCCGTCTGGCCTAGGGGCTTTATTCTTTCCAAGAGACTATTGCAAAATAAATCTCTTCCAATGAGAAGGGTTTGGTCAATTCCTCATTCTGATCAGGTGAGGCTCTATACCAACTCAAATTGTAAGGAACCACATGGATTCGAGGAGCCTTAAGAGTACAATTTGGAGAAGTAACAATTTTTAAACACTGACCACACCGTTACTGTTATTATCAGTATTGCTTTGGGTATGCATTATGTTTCTCATATTTTGCTGTTCTAGCAACATGGACTATTTGCATATATATATATCTTAGCATAGGTTTTCATGGTGGTATACCTTACCTTATTTTGTTATTTCACTTAAAGAATCAATACTTGAGAAATTTTCAACTACTTCCTCGTTCTTCGCATACATAAATCTCCTTAAGAAAATGTCTTAACGGGTGACATCATATAGTTCGGTTCTCTGCAATACAGCTGTTTAATTACTAAGTCTGTTGTGTGTTTCAGAGAACCTCTGATAACAAACATCATGTGGAGGAACCTACTGATACAGGTAATTTCTTGTGGCTTGATTTTTATGTTTTTCAAAGTTTCCATTTTTGGAGGTTCTCTAGTATTTGAAGAAATTTCTTACTTAATTGTGTATCTGCAGGCATTTTATCAAGTCACTGTGTTGCTTATACTCAACTTTCGTGGTGAAAGCTTGCTTCATTTGAACCACTTTAATGTAGACTCTATCAAAGTAAAAAATACGTTGATTTTCAATGCATTTGTGCTTTGCCAAGTAAGCTCCTTCAATCAGAGAGAAATTTCAAGTGTTTCCTTTTTTTTTTCATGGGATTTAGAGTCAAGCATGTATGGTGTATTGTTGCTTGTGCCTCCCTTATTTTCTTATTGCCTGATCAAGATAATTTGGGGCTCTTGTATTCCAAACTTAACTTCTTGGTCAAGTGTTCTTTATTTCGATCAATTTAATGACTCTGCCTCTAACTGCAGGTTTTCAATGAATTTAATGCTCGAAAACCTGATGAAAAGAATATATTCAAAGGAGTCAATCAAAATTACCTCTTTATAGGGATCGTTGGAATTACTATTGTCCTCCAGGTGAGAACCATCATTTGACTTTGCTATTATCCATTTTGTTGGAAAATTATTGTTATTATATTTGAGATTAGCAAGTCCTTCAAGTTTAACATTTTATATTTTCTTCTTCTTAGGTGATAATAATCGAGTTTCTTGGGAAGTTCACATCCACAATTAGGCTTAATTGGAAGTATTGGATTATTTCCATAATCATTGGTGTTATCAGGTATGTTTATACCTTAAACTTTATGCTATCAGAATAATGATAGCTTGAGAAATTGAGATCTGTGGTTCTCTTTATTTTCAGTTGGCCTCTAGCTCTCGTTGGGAAATTCATTCCTGTTCCCGAAACTCCCTTCCATGTGTTCATTATCAGACTGTTCCGTAAACGGCAACCCGATGCAGCGTAATTGCTCACCTGGATCTGCAGCAGCATTGTCTTTTTCTTTTTCAGTTCATTTAGGATGGCAGTTTTTTTTAGGACCCAAGCAACTCACCTCAACACCAAAAATGGAATATTGTGTAGATATTGGTTTTTTGTGCTTCTACAGAGCAATGGTTCGGGGATCGTATAGAGGTTCTTCGCTCGACTAACTCATGGCTAACCCAATACGAGAATGGTGGTGACAAGAGGAGTGTCTCCTGTTAATTATAATTATCATCGTATTCTATAGGTTACAATTTTACAGTTTCTGTTAATAACTTTGTGATTTGTGGTTGCTTTTGGTTTGAAGATTATTATGTCAATGTCTAATACACGCAACAATAATAAAATTATATAAAAGCGTTGATTAAATTCCAACTTCTGAGTTTGAGTGTCTTTTTTTTTTTTTTTTTTTTTAATTGATGGGTTTATAATTTGAAGATGATTCATGGCCTATAGCTTGAACCTGATGATATTAAGTCGGTATTATTATTTTGATTTACCGTGCTGGAAATCTTGATCCTTGCTCGGGCATTGGAGGTGTAAAAAGTAGGTAATAATGGAGGCATGTGAACACCTCTTAAATCCATATTTCCGACTTCCATCGACCGGAGGTTGACCAGTTGCGGTTATGAGTACCACCGGTGGTAGGAGTCATTCAGTCTTTCAAGGGCTTTCACTACAAGTGTTGTGTCCTTTCATAGGATTGAGAGTGAGGTTGAATGGCAGACATTAGGACAATTGTGAATTGAATCAGGTTAGTGATTGAGGAACTAGGCTCGAGTAATTTTTATGTCAACTTTTATCTAGTAAATCAAAGCATGAACATAAGGTACATCAAAGCTTCTTTAATAAGCTGTTTAGACAAATTTTTGAAGTTCAAATACTGGAATAAATTTGAAAGGATTTACATCATATTTGAGTTTTTTCGGTTGAGGGCTTGCTAATTAGTGAAGAGATACTACCATGCCACACATAGTTGGGGACATAAGTGAACAGTTCTTATAAGGACAATACAATATGAGGTGTTTGGATGAAAATATATAGTTGTGGAATGATTATTTTGAGTGTTATGATGTCAATTGAGCTTTTAAAGAGTGATTTAGAAATGAGAAGTAACGATTATAAGGATTTTGGTGGTTGTGACAAAAACCTTGTTTGGATTGTGATGTTACAAATGGTTGTAATAGAAACTCCCGTTTGGATAAAATAATTACGAATGGTTGTAGCATAACACTCATTTGGATAGAGTTATGAGTGATTTGTGATAAAAAAAAAATTTGTTTAGATGAAAGGAATGTGATTGAGTGATTGAAGTAGAAGATGATAAGGTATTTAGAGATGTCCTTTATAAGGTCTTATTAGAGAGATTTATGAGAGTTATTTTTTTTTGTAACTTTTTGTAACTGCTCCATTCAAAGGTGAGGTTAAGGCAACTTGTGCACAAATTCTCAAAAATCCTATATCTAAACACACTCTAAAGATTGAAATTGGTGACATTAATGCAATGTACGATCAAATTATGGGAGTGGTTGAGAGACAAGCTCCACTACTAGTAATGAGTAGTAAGTCTTAACAAGTTTGAGGTTCTCTACTCAAAGCAGTAATGAGTAGTAAGTCTTACCAAGTTTGAGGTTCTCTACTTAAAGCTTTTGAGATATTCACACAAGCAACAATATATGTTGATGATGCAAAAAGCTAGATGGATATGATATGCAGTGATGATAATTAACATATCTCCATTAACACAAAATTAAAAGATTATGATACATGAACTTGTTATGCAATTTTTTTTTTTTTTTTTAGAATATTAAACAAAATAGGAGGCTAAAGATAATTATTGGAGAAGTATAATAAAACTATCTTATAATAAATTAACATTGCTTAAGGTTATACTTCCTAAATGTACCTTTGATCATTCTTCTGGCGTACGCTCCTCATGATTAATGTGCAAATCTCCCACTGAGACAATGTCATTAAATGTATTGAAGTCATAATTTATTCTCGTTCCCTATTTTTTTTTATTCCAGCCATTACTATATACAATGTCTCTTTGTTTTGCGTTTTTACTTGAGCTATTACAAATGAGTTTTTACTAATCAATCTTCAAATAAACACGTTCAAGCTATTAGCAAAACATGCTATTAACTTCAACATTCTATCAAAAGTATTACTAAAACTAAAATTTCTAACCATCTAAAACTAGATACATATTCCACTTTTTTTTGCTTTATCCTACGCATTCAAAACTACTTTCTCACCATATTTAGTAAAAATGGGTTAGCAAAAAGATAGTGCAGAGGAAAACGAAATAAAGGGTCATGAAGGAAAGGATTTAAAAAAAAAAAAAATTGTTGACTTTATCAAATAGAATAAAATTCTGTTTTTTTTTTTTAAATAAAAATCTGAGAAATCTTCCCTAACTCTACGGCCATTATACTTTGATTTTTCTATTTATATTATTAAAAAAAACATTTTTTTTTCACAAGTGGTAGGTCTCAAAGTTTTCTTATTTTTGTCAAACAATTTTCTCACCATCCAAACACACCGTTATAACTAAAATCAAAACACAACATCTCAATAAACTATTCTATCATTCTATTATTCATTTCAACTTTTTCTCTTCACTCTGATCAATCTCCCTTGTTTGGAAAAATCTTAGAGTTCTCTTGTGGTGAAGCTATGAATATGTTGTTCGAGCAGCAGCAGCCACGGATGGAGGAGTTGGAGGCGGCCATGAGTGGGAGGAGGATCGTAACCGGGCCCCGGAGTGTCGTCGAGACGGCGGTAGGGGGAAATGTGAGGGTGGTGGTGGAAGAAGAGAGGCTTGAGATTGTGGATTTGAGTGGCATTTCATTGAGCTCTTTGCCAAATCCCAATATTAATTTGGCTTCCATTTGCAAGTTAGACCTCTCTAATAATAACCTTCAGGTCATCTCTTTAACTTCTATTATGGATTTCAAATCTTTCACCATTTTCTTGAGAAAACATTCATTAAAATAAATTTTAGTTACTATGATTATTGTAATTTATCAACACTTTTTTCAACTTGTGTAAACAAATTTTTGTTTTTGAGAATATATTAAGAGATCAAAACCTTCTCAACATGTTGATATTTGGAAATGTTAAGTGAAGTTTGTTAAAAAAAAAAAGGTTAAAAGTGTAACAAAAGTTTTATTTAACTATATAATAATCAAATCTTAAACTTCTCTCCGATGGTATCAAACTTCAAATCAAATTTTATATCAAATTTATTCTAAAATAAACATCTTTTCTCTTAGAACACAAATCTCAAACAAATTTTATATTAAATTTAATCTAATACAAACATTTTTCTCATAAAATACAAATCCGAATCAAAGTTTTACAACCTCTGCTTTATTAAAACGCCAATTTTCAAACAAATACTTCATATTTCTAACTTACTCAATTTTCTCTTCGTCCTCGATTTTCTCTCCTCTCCTATTATGAACTTCAAAATCCAATCGCCCTTAATTTTTGAAATAATAAGGATTAAATTTAGAGGTTAGACTAATTAAAAACATTAACCCACTAATTTATTAATTTTAAACTTCACTAACTAATGTGTAATGAAAGATATTATAATTTTAGAATAAACCCATCAAAAAATGTGTAATTAATTAAAAATAAAATTTTATAGAGCATTCCAGAGTCTGTAGCGGCAAGATTATTAAACGTTATAGTATTAGACGTTCATTCAAATCAATTGAAATCTCTTCCTCACTCCATTGGTTGTTTGGCTAAGCTCAAGACTTTAAATGTTTCTGGCAATCTCATCACCTTCCTTCCCAAAACACTTGAGAATTGCAGGTTCATTCATTCTTCTTCTCTCTATGCTGTAATTAAATACATTCATTGATCTCTCACTCAGTAATTAATTAAGCACTGAAATGTATAACATATAATAATGTTGCATGTGTTTTATTTATGTAGATGTTTGGAAGAATTGAATGTGAATTTCAACAAGTTGATAAGGTTGACAGACACAATAGGATCTACACTAACCAACTTAAAAAAGCTCTCTGTAAACTCCAACGTGCTGGTCTATCTTCCCCACTCCATCTCCCACCTGACCAACCTCCGCGTCCTCGACGCTCGTCTAAACTGCCTCGCCTCCCTCCCCGACGACCTCGAAAACCTCGTAAAGTTAGAAGTTTTGAATGTGAGCCAAAACTTCCACCACCTTCAAAGCTTACCCTATTCTATTGGGTTTTTGTTGTCACTAGTTGAACTTGACATTAGCTACAATAGAATAACATGTCTCCCAGAGTCCATTGGTTGCCTAAAGAATCTCCACAAACTTTGTGTGGATGGGAACCCCTTGTGCTCCCCACCCCCACTAGTGTTTGAACAAGGAATACATGCTGTTAGGGAGTATTTGAGTCACAAGATGAACACAACAACACACCAAAGTACCTCACACAAGAAGATGTCATGGGTCAAGAAGATGGTTCGATACGGAACTTTCAATGGCGGTTACGGCTATTTTAGAACTATCAACTCGCATGACGATCAACAAGCTTTCATGTGGTCTCAATATCGCTCCATCGATGCTCTCACTTCACCACGTCGATTCTCTTCGACGCAGGGGTATATACCTAGATGAATATCAGGTTATTGTCAATACAATTATTTCAAAAATTCATGTCTATTTTTATTTAATAATAGTTTTAAGTTTGAATGTATTAACAAATTAATATAAGTTGTGTAACAAAATATTGATTATATGTTATACATGTAGATATTTTTAGCATATAGTCATGAGATCCCAAAATAGTTCTTTTCATTTTATTTATTTATTTATTTATTTGCTATTTTGATTCTTCAATTAGTTCGTATTAAATATTCTAACATGTTTTAAATGATTATTAGATAATAACTATCATTTTATTTTTATAAAACATAATGCTCAAAGTCTACTAATATCTGCTTATAATACCTACAAACTGTATTATATACCAACTTTAAATTCTTACCCTCAATTAAAAATAAAAATTAAAATTAAAATAAAATTAAAATATCATTTTGGTCCCTAAACTTTCACTTTTGTTCCATTTTTGTCAATAAAATTTTAAAAGTTCAATTTTAATACCTAGACTTTCAAGTTTGTTTCATTTTTGTCTCTCAATTTTCAAAAGTCCTTATCCAGTCCCTAGACTTTAATAAAAGTTTAAATTTTGTCCTTATGATATATTTAAATTTAAAATTAAATGAAATTAATTCAATAATATTAATAGTTTCAAACAGGTAAAGAAAATATGTGAACATATTTTTAAAGTTTATAGGGAGAGATGATTTTTTTTTAATTAACTAAAAAAAATATAACAATGACTAAATTTAAGTTTTTTTGAAAGCGTAAGGACTAAAATTGAACTTTTAGAAGTTTAGAGACCAAAATGAAACAAATTAGTTCAGGGCTCAAAATATATTTTAACCAAAAAAAATCTAAGGGTGATTAATTTTAGAAGACGGGAGGAAGGAGAAGAAATGGAGTAATTTGGGTTAGTATATACCCTCTTAACTTTATCTTTGGTTTTACACCAAAATGCCACGTATCAATGGAGATGATTGTCATCACTTATATATCTATGATCTTTCTCTCTTCTAAACCGATGTGGGATACTTTGTCTGCATCCCAAGAGTTTATTTTAGTTGAAATTTGATTTGAAGTTGGACGAGATGTTGAAGAGAAGTTTAAAAGAGGTTGAGGAGAAATTGGAGAGAGGTTTGTGAGATGTACAAAAAACAAACAAGAAGTTCAACTTATCATCTTCCTTTCTTCTTCCTCTCATCTAAATCAAATCACGTCCCTAGCGACAACTTGTATGATCGAATAACTAAGAAGTACTTGTGGACTGAATCATGTCTGTGTTAAAAATTTGAAGGAAAGATAATTAAAACATTTCCTAAATTCTTTTTTTTTTTTTTTTTTTTATATATCAACTAATTAACAAACCTAATTAGATTTAATTTTAATTATAATTAAGATAAGGTCGGCACCCTCAAAATCAGGATAGAATATCTAGTTGTATCCAACTTTTATATTACTTTTCTAAATATATTTCAATGGTTGGATTTAGTTACTCAATATCTTAATCAAATCATTTTAAATTGAAATCCTAAAATGTTAATAATTCAATAGTAACACACTGCCAAAAACTATCTCATGAATATTCTTCTTCCCTTTTTATCTCCACATTTTTTATCATAATTAGATACTTAAGAAATAGGAAAAAAAGACACCGAAATCCACATAATGCAAACCTCTCAACGTAAGAATCCAACATTTCAAAAAGACTAAAACAAAGAGATATTACTTAACTTGTGCACCCTTGTAAAACAATTATAGAACAAACTAATCAAAATAAATACGTTTATTTATTAAAATGGTCATTCATAGGGATCTCAAAATGCTTTAAATACATGAAAGTAATAAATGATGAAACATTGAAATAAAATGTGCTAGAAGAATATCTAGACTCTAATAAAACGATCCACATTGTTAATGTAGCTGGTCAGAATTTTGGTTGTGAAAATGGGTGAGTTGTGAAACTCAGTAAGGTTCCTCTGCTCGAGGAATATGTATAGAGTTACATAAGCATATCACGTAACACAACAAGCCAAATAACACAATCAATATCATTAATGGGTAATGTGACCCAAATCTTCTAGATGCAAAATCATGAAATGTTAGCACCTTTCAGAAAGATCTTAAGGCATATGCCAAATACCAAAGAAGTCTATCGGCCAATGTTGTAGATCAAAAATACCCTCTGGAGTCTTTTGACTCTCTTAGGCAATCTGGGTAACCGATGCAAGTGAGAGAGACCATTGTGAGCTAGGAAACTTAACATGCCTCAGGTCACAAACACTCGTTGCGAGGTGGTAGTACAAGCACTCCTCACGATGGGATATCGCCCACGCTTTCATACCTCAACATGGTACCTATGATATTGTCAGATGAACTCATGGTACGTATGACTAACTGATCGGCCCTATGTTCCTTGACATTACTATGAGTTGGATATCAACTCATCTTACACCTAACCAACACCTCTATCTGCTACTTATGATCATGCCACACCTGCCTTAGACACCAGTGGGTGTTTTAAAATCAACATGGTCCTTTTGGGACAATATAGTAGTATTAATAACTCTCGAGTTCATTTTGGAACATTGGGTTAACAGGAAACCATTGGGACGATAGTGCTCTGCTAATTCACTATGGAATATCCTGGTCTAACATGCATGTAAGGACCCGACCCAACACAAAGTCTAACCCGGGGTCTTAACCTCTTATGCATGAATAACATTTATTAAACTCATGGAGACATGCTAAATATATTTTGTATTTAATGAAGTAATTTAATAAAACGTAAGCAAAGTTTAGGGGTACCCGGAAAACGATAAAATAACATAAAAACCTATTTTAAACATGTCTCAAACCTATTTCATGCTTTAAAATCATAATTCAATATTAAGCTTAAAACGACTTAAGAAACTAACTCATCTTGCCCATGGTCACATCAGCTTCAACTCAGCCATCCCGGTTCACCTGTAAATACCTGGAAAGAATCCACAATGGAAAAGGGTGAGTTCGCGAAAACTCAGTAAGTGATCCCAGCACGGGATCTAGCAAGAACACATAAATAATCAGAGAAACACTAAGTAACGTGATTACGCAAATGTCCTAAGCCATAGCTCTAACTCAATCCTTAGCTCAACCACGAATCTCATTGCTTTATCATAAAACTCTATCTCAGCTCTTTATCTCAAACTTGGTAACCTATACTAGTGTGCGAGCACCTCGGCGAGTCGAAACAACCTGGTTGCCGCCAGACTTCGAACACTCGCACGAAGGGTAGATCTAGGACCCTCCGTTATAGGATATCTTCTGACTCACACCCCTAGCACGACACCTGGGAAAAGTCAGGCAAACTCTGGGTAAGTATGGCTAATCGGGTGGCTCTCCGATCCCTGACACTACCGCGAAGTAGGAATATCTTCCCCAACGCCCTGCACCTGAACTAAACCCCCTAAACATTGTCCCCTTTGGGACCTTTAACTCGATTAAACTCAACGGCCCCCTTCGGAACTCCTATCTCAGTTCATGCTACTTGATTGACACACTCGGCCCCCCCGTTGGGCCAGCCAACACGTAACTATTGCAATAAAACTCATAACACGTAACAGATAGTAACATCCAAACAAGACCTCGAATCTTAACTAACACGACAACCTAAATATCAGGAAACCGATTCTAGGCATAATATAACAGTCGTATGAACAACATGCTGAATATAGGAACAAACACAATCTCAACATACTCGGAAAACATGCTAGAACGAACTAAGCACAACAGATAAAGCATTTTAAACATCAGAAACACACATTCATAGTAAAATACATTATTCAGTGCTAACTAATCAAATACGTGTTCAAGATTACCCACAACGACCCTATACTGGGGAAACAGTCCCTTACCTTGGCCGAAAACCGCTCGGAACGGCTCTTGGAACTCGAAGGAAGAATCCCCTAAAGAATCTCCACCTAATATGGGTTGTATAGGACAAACGGGTGAGAATTAGGCTCTAAAAACCCCAAAAATGGACTCGGGACACGAGATTTACCTTAGGAGCAAAGTCCGGATTTTTTCGGTCACCGGAGACGGCGGCGGCGCGTGGGCTGGGACTCGCTGGCGCGTGCACGAGCAGGCTGGGGCGCGTCAGAGGCTGCTTCGAAAACAGGTGCGAATGAGCGTCAGGTTCGGGCTGGCGCGCGCGGCTTGGAGGCTAGGCTCGATTGACGCTTGCAGGCTCGGCGTGGACTTTCCAATCCGAAGCTATGAAATCTCGACTTCTGAGTGGCTGACAGAACGGTGAACGGCGACTGGTGCAGATGAGGGCGGACTCTGATTGGTCGACATGTTTGCGCATGCTGGTTGGCTGAAGCGGGCGGCACTGGCGCGGCCAACGATTGCTTGACGCATGGCGACTTATGGCTGGCGCGTCAGTCGGCGGTCGACGGCTGCACGGAACACAACGCTGGCGGCTCCTTGATAAATGTGCGACGGCTAATGATTTTGGCTCTTAAAACCGAGCAATCATGGGGTATTTATAACCCAATGATTAGGGTTTTCCAAACCTTTTTGTCCTCTAGCCTATTTTGTCTTTTTTCTTATTTTGTCCTTTAGTGCAAAAATTACAAAATTGCCCATGTTGACCCAAAACTCCTAATTTGACCCGAATTTCATGAAAAGACCTTTTTGCCCCTTGTTTTCTTAAGTCTAAAATCAATATCCTAAGGGTCATTTCGTCATTAAATTTCCCGAATAAACTAATACTTTAATTTCTATTTTAAATTCAAAATAACGGGTTGTTACAATGCATCACAACATATAATTACAATGTTAGACTAGTTCACAATGGAATATCCCTACATAACATGCACCACAACATATAACTACAATGCTAGCCTAGTTCATTATAGAACATCTCGACCTAGCATGCATTAGGAATATTTTATACATAATAAATGTCATCATAAAATATAATATGAGAGGCAACAATCCATACTAGCACACTCAAAGCATATACACTTATGAAAAATCATAACAAATTATACAAGTCAACACAACAAATTAAACAAGTACACCCAACATGCTTACACGATATTAATCCACAGACCACAAATAAGGGTAAAGGTCTCTTACCTCCAAGCTATAGAATACCTTTGACAAATTGAGAGAATGACCTTAACAAACAAACAATGAATTTTTGGCATAACATGTAAAACAAGGAAAATAACAAGTTTGGAGTCTCTAATTTACTTAAAACTACTGAAAATGAACTCAAGGCGAAAAACAAAACAAATAGAGCTTTGGTCAAATTTTCACTTATCAAAATGCTTGTTGAAGCACAGTAGCGCCTGAACCCACACGCCAAAAAACAGCAACATGTCGCTATCACGCCCAACGCGCTAAAAAAGGCGTCACATGTGGCAGACATGCACAAGAGGGAAACATGGAGAGGCTTTCATAGTTTCAAGTGAGTCTGACGCATTCTGGCTTGAACGACATATTTGGGTTTCAGGTGAAGGATCATATATCCATGCGGTGAACAACTCGAATCTAACCTAAGAAGAATCTTGGCAGAGCTGAGTAGCAAAATGGTGTGAGATGACGAGTGTGGGTTTTCACAAATCTGACAAGGAAAAAAAATCATATGCGAGTGACTCACAGTTGTTGCTCCAAACCTTCAACGACGATAGAATTTCTTTCAACCAACAAAAAATCTACAGTGAAGACATGTTGTCGAACAGTGAACAAGAGTCTCATCGGGAAGCGACATGTGCAAAATAGAGGGGGATTTGGGTTACGACATAGATTTTGATGGAGAGAGAAAAATGTGTGATTTTGTTTGGATGAGGGTGAAGTTGATTGGCAACTAGGATTCAACTTAAGAAAAAATAAATGTGTTTTTATTTATATGGAAAAAGACAAAAGTCAACCTAGAGTTTTTAACTCAAAAGTTAATTTCTTACCTCCATTTTTTTAAGGAAACAAACCTCTTTAATCTATTTAAATTCTTTTTCTAGAACCTCCATTTAAATTAAATAGTCATTAAGGAATTTTAATTAACTTAAAAGTTAATTGATCAATATAAAAATTCATAAAACCAATCGTTTTAATTAGGAAAACTTGGGTTGTAACATTCAACAACATATGTCAACGTATATCGTTGATTGAAACGAGTCTCCATTTCACTACAAGAAAACATAATAAAGCATTGGAAGAATATGTCGCCATGAGCTTCAAAAACTGTTGATATATCATATAGCGATGATACACTTAGTGTCGCAAAAAACGTTGCCATATCCCCATCGCGTTAGGATATGGCGACGATTTAAGAATATCGTCGCTATATAGTCCTATATCGCGTCGTTTCTTACCATTGCAATATGTGACTCTAATGAGACGGTATGCTACGGTCGCCTAATAATCATATATGGCGACGGTTTTGATACTGTTTCCATATACTTACATACCGCGACGGTGAACTACCATTGCCTTATCCAGTTATAAGGCGACAATTCGTTTTATATAGCAACGGTATTTTACCGTCGCCTTAGGATCTGAAATAAGTTATTTTTTCCAGATTTTGGTTATTCCTTAATCCCGGTAGCTATTACATTTTAGTCTATTTATACCAAATATGCGATTATTTTTCAACATATAAACAAAATGAACAATACTAGAATTATAAAATTCATCCAATATTATAGAAATATAAAAGTAAAGTGTTCATATAAATATCAAATGTCGACTTAACATAAAAGATGTTCCAATGCAAGAAAAAATACACATAAGTTTCAAACCAAGAAGATATAAACTTAACATAAAATATGCAGTCTACAATAGTCGTTTCCATCTTAGTCGTCTAATCGATAAACCAACTACCTGAAAGTAAGAAATGAAATAAGAATAATCATGAGATATAAAAATTTCGGCAGCATAACGACATGTCGAACCAGCGATGCACTGCACCTATACAACCTACATTAGAGTCAAGCCCGAGCCAACTTAGCCTCAAAAGCCACTAAATGTCGGTCAAGGGAAAGTCCTTAATAGCAGGTCCAAGCAATCGTGAGTACTTTTTGTAAGCCTTATGCTCAATGTGTCGTGTTAATCATGTGTTATAACTCAGTAACTAATCATTAGTTGATATTGTTGCCTAGGGGAAGATTAAATCCGAGTGGACTAAATCCTTTTTAGTCCAACCTATCCCTTTGACCAAGCCTTGACATTTTCGATATGTTCGTTCTTAGGTAAAACAAGCAACTCGACCTTAACCGATATATTAGACAATTCAACAAATACTAAATTTGATTGCTTTTAAGATAATGTATCAAGGTTTATTGACATCTTGGGTTGCCTGAAAGCTAGAAGTGTTCGGTTGTATAATTAGTTAATCAGGTAAATACTTCCCGCTAGCAATTTTGCAGTCCTCATACATTATTAATTAAAATTGACTTTGTAATTGAATATGCATGCCTGGTTATGTATGGTTGGTTTGGATGACATTTTTAGCATAAACATGTATGTTTGCTATCTAAAGCATGTTGTACCTAATTAGTTTGATCTAGTTTATGTTATGTTGGCCAACGAATGTTGTCAGACCTAAATTATTGTAATATGCTTATGCTAAAATGTTGTATATGTTAATGTTATGTATACTAATACCACACTAGAATATGATGTATGCAAGTACCATGCTAGAATGATGAGTGAAGTCCATGTCTATGTTGCCTGTGACGATAGATAGAGCATGTGGAACGGGTTGGATTGATAATTCTTAGTACGATGTTAGTTTTAGTCTTGTCATCATCCAGAGGCTAGGTTGGCTAGAGTTTCCTTCTCATAAGTCCAATTTTGATCACACTATAAATCAGGGTCATAGTCAAAGTAGAAGCCTACCTTGTTATAAGCCTATAAGGTGTGCAACATACATGTATGATGGTCGTGCCATTCAGGACCACACAATTGACGAGCTGACTAATGGTATGTCTATATTGTTAGTCATGTGTAAACCTAGACATAGTCAGATAATAAACCTTCTATTGAACTAGTGATTAGTTGTATGTAATACATGTAGAAAAATGTTGGGTTTAGAACGAGAACTCCCTTCGAACCTACAACGTTTGCTAGTTTAACTTCTAAGACTATGACGTAGCTTCTGAGGTTGAGTTAAGGGTCTCGAACTCTTGAACCGTGATTTACTCTGTGTGAGCTTTAGCGGACTTGGTTCCAAGTGATGAGTTGACTATAGCAACTAGAAACCTTGTAGGTTGCCTTGTGATAATGTGTTAAGGTGTTGAGCTCTCTATCGTGATGTTCTACTTGTTAATTATACTTTATCGTGGTATTGCTAAGTGTTTTTTTATAATAGTATTGCATGTTTAGCTACTTCTTTTATTCTATTGTTATTTATATATATATA